>JAIMZG010001075.1:0-21090 GCA_020466075.1 Colletotrichum coccodes
GCCCGGCGTGGGGCTAAGCCGCAAGTGGAAGAGGTCAGCCACGCTACGCCACACTTGGCGGGGCAACACTCCTACTTCACTGGCAACCCACGCAACCTAGCTATTCACAACTCAAGCCTTCCACCTAGTATTTCTGACCAGCAATTACGCACGATAATTGCTATGGGAATTTGGTGATCACTTCAAACCCACCTGAATGCCAAACCAACAGTATCAGAATATGCTATAGGGTTTTGTTTTGAGAGAAATAGATGGCAAAGGGCAAATACTAGCAATATAGACAAATTGACAGTCAAATCATTTTCAAAATCCAGGCACCAGAGGCAACTACTTGCCTAGTTTAGTCTATTGCAATTTCCAGGGAACAAAGTCCTTCAATCCGTCAATCTCACAGAAATATCTGGAGAAGTAGAATATGGTCTCGGTTGAAGGGGCTCAAAAAGAACGGATGCGGTGTAATCATGTCCTTGGACTTACGACGGATCCTGTGTAACAGATAGTACATTAACAATGTAGTTCCGGGAAATAGCACAGGCTTTAACAAAGTTCAAAGTTTGCGACTGAATATACAACCTATGGGGAAGTTTCGCTAGTAGTATTAGCATAGGAAGAGACTCGCGGACAGGGCGCTGCGATGATTCATCAGACTCAGTATTACCAAACAGTTTGACTTCATGACCGATGACGTTATGAATCAAAGGACCTTACTTTCCTTCATGAAACATCTATGAGCTTATGAGGCATGCGATACATGATTGCTAGCAGTGCTTCTTGGTAGGGGGGCTTCCGAGCTGGGGCGTTCTCCTATACAGTATGTCTGCGACTCAGGCAAGGCCCTGGACTAGGCGCCGCTAACGGCTCCTACAGAGTGATAATAGTGAACCTCAAATTGCATCACTACAGCGGTGTGCATTTTTGGCTTCGCAGCGGCCAGCAAATATGTTCCTCGGATCACAGCGCATGTAGGAATCTCACCTGCTGTTGGCCAACGCCGGACGTTGTCAACATTGCCATCCAATCTAGGAAACCAAGTCGTTAGAAGTTGACTGGCGTCTTCGCGCTACTCTTAAATGGCACAAGCTCGCTACTTGAGCCTGCTCCATATTGAAATATGAACGGATGATCTCACCGTTGCAGTCGGTCGTTATGACGGTAGATTGACACGATGGACCTGCCAGAGAGCAATGAAATGGCGCGCTGACCCCTCATCTCTGCATATGCTCTGATAGCCCATCGGAGACATGACCCCTGAGAAAATCCCAGTTGAGGCAAGCGGGATGCTTTATCTCTTCCACCCCTATTGAGGCACGTCCACAGCCGGTCGCTCTTGAATCCAGCACCGGGGATGCCTGGCCAACCAACGGCGATGGAAGTCCCTCCGAATCTAGCTAGTTTCACGCCCCGCTACGAAGCTTCTCTGTGCGTGGATGGTATGGCGTGGAGATCGATCAGTGATAATTCGTTGCCGAGGTGGAGACAGGCCCCTCGCAATGATGGATCTATCTTCGACATCTCGTTTCTGCACGAAGGACGCGGAATTCGGACCAGGCTCCGGACCAATGGAAAAGCCTGCTGTCGCATCATCACCCCGCTTCTGGCACAAACGTTCCGTTTCTTATACAATGCCTTGCTGCAGCCTTTCTATTACGTGTCGTGGTGGTGCCGGAGGTTTTAGTCCTTCTCTCAGTTGATCGACAAGATTTCTGTTTATTGATAGAGGCTCCTTCGGCCGGGCGCGCTTGTGGTTTATCTAAAGCTCGGTCTGGCCTGTCACTGTCGTCCTTGGCAAGCCGCATTGCCCTCTACAAGGATTCGATATCTGCCGGTAACTTAAGAGGCGGGTCTCCGTTGCCCCCCTTGCAATTCCTGGCCAACCTGAACGTCATATCAAGTGCATTCTGATTGTTATTTGCTGCATGACCATATGTACCAATGTTGCAAACTCTGCGTTCGACCCCATACTATGGTCCCTGTTGTCGGCGCTGCGGGGAGAGTCAACCAGCGAGCACGACCTGTATATCAAGCAGCGGTGGCCTAGAATTGTTTACCAATTAACAGGGTGGAGTGTCAAAGATTGTTAGACCTAACCTTTTGCATACATCACATTGGCCCATTATTCCAGGGTTTTAGCTCGGGGATCACATATCAGGCCGGACTCGCACTGCACAATGTTGTCCGTGTGCCTGGTGACTCGGGATTTTGAACATCAACTCCACTATATCAAAACTGATCGCGAAACCACCTGCCAAACTGCCTTCAGACGAGCAACAAGAGAAGAGATGTCACCGATTCACGACACTTCCCCTTTCGCATCGTTCTTTAACCACTAACAGTTGTCTTGATTCCTACAAATCACCAAAATTGCAATACCCCGGCCAGGCCAGCCCAACAAGCCGCTTCCAGAACATGGGCAGCAATCTCCAAGTGACACCATCACCGACAACCGGCAGCCACCATAAATTGAGAGCCTTCACGCGTGAGGCCTGCCGTCTATGCAGAGAGAAGAAGTTCAAGGTACATGATAAGCAAACCCTCCATTCCCGAAACCCGCTCCTCCTAAGCATGACCTGACCTCGTACAGTGCGATGGAGGAAGGCCCTGTTCGAGATGTATGTCTCGAAGAGCGGTTTGCGAGTACCAGCCACAACCACCCAAGACTAAGCACAACCTACTACTCGAGCTCGAAGAACTGAAGGATGCTCAACGACAACGCGATGCTGTCCTCGAATCGCTCGCTGCCCCAGATCAGACACACGACACTCTCCTTCGCCTATGGAGCAGCGAGTCTCCTGAAACGATCTACCAGCATCTCAAGAATCAGGGATTATCACCTTCCCAATCTAATTGTAACGTCGTAGATGGCTCGGGCCAGCCACTTGAGAAAGGCGGTGATACGTCGACAGGCCCGGTTCAGACATCTTCAAGCTTTCCATCAAACTTGGACTATTCAATCCCCGCACAAGTTTACCAGTCAGGGACCAGGCACATTCAAGAGGCCGTCGAGAATCAAAGTTTGACATCGGCACTAGTTCAGCCGGAATTGGACAGCGGAAACGTCGACACATCTGTGACGGGCAGCATAGTTTCTCCTAACGACATGGACCAGTTCGATAACATCGCTTACAACCCTACTACTACCTCTGAGCTATCTATGGAAAGTCGGACGTCTCTGATGAGCTTCGACACTCATTCAACCGACGACGTTAATTGTTGGACACCAAGCGACTTCGACCCTGAGCGTTTTAATTCCGATGTTCCATCCTCCTTGAACTGGTTCTATCCTCAGTATGCCATACCATATCACAGCCAACCGCCTGGTAGTTACTCCATAGCCTCGGCGTCGCTGTCACCTATAACAAATGATTCCTCTTTCGCTCCCCATCACACGTCTTGCGAGGTGGACAGCCTCTGTAGGCCCGTGGACGTCGCCGTCGCGGCCGAAAGCGAAAACTCGACCCACCCGCCCCCAAAGAAGCGGAAATCGAATACCGACTATTCGGGTTCTGTGACCTTCGTCGGCGTTAATGAAGACCACCAGGGCAAAGACAACAATGCAGCAGGTAAAAAGACCAAAAGTACATCTCCAGACCAGCAGGAGTCCAACCGCGACCGCGAGCGTCACAGAAAGGCCTCAGCCCGGAACTGGCAGAAGCAGAAGCAGCAGATGGCGAATCTTGAGGTGGCCAAGAACATGGCCGAGGCGCGAAATCGCGAGCTACACCGCGAGCACTCGCAGCTTTTGAGCCAAGTCATGGAGGCCAAAAACGCGCTGATGCACCACGCCAAGTGCAACCACCCGGCCATAAACAATTGGTTGCACTGTCAAGCGACGAACTACGTCCTGAGCAGTGGTGTTCAGGACACACACCAAAAGAGGAGGGTCAAGAGTAGGATGCCGGCACCGACACGTGAGTTGTGACACGCTGGGGCCGAGGGCTTGAAATTGAAAATCCGAGTAAAAATTTGAGTGACAAGGTGAGAGTGCCAGTAGCCCATAGAGCAGAAGCTGGTAGCTTTATTATTCACAGAGTTGACCGCAATGCTCTGAGGGTTGATTAAGGGGCCTCTCGTCGGATTTGATCCACCCCCGATAAATTTTATCAGAAGAGACCATTGGTCATGAACAAGTGAAGACGCCTTCAATAGCCTGAGTCTGTGTTGGCCCTCACATGTCCGGAGCGGTCTCGAGAGAAGTTACAACGGCTACCGCCCAAGATTCTTCTCGAACGTGCAGAGTTCCATATTGCTAAACCTCCGTGATACGCCAACGATGCCCATTAAGACGACATTGGGCTTCGACGCGTGTGGCCAGGGATGGGCGATGACAATGTTCCAATTACGCCAATCGGCCTCCGAGTTCGGATTCGGGTATGTCGAAAAATAGTGGCACAGGCCAACGTTGAGTCCTTTGGGGGCCCATGCAAGTAACTCTCAGGGCTGTGTCTTGCTTCGCTGCAAGCCAGGACAGTGGGGCACAACATGTGTTCAAGCACCGACCAGGGAAGTTCAGTCAAGGATCAATGATTTAGACCAGGGTCAATACAGTTTAAAGTGTAGCCATGCAACGGTTACAATATTTAAGCGAAATTTTAACTCTAAACACCATGAACGATACAAGAGTTCAGTTCAACGTCTCAATCTGCACCTTTGCAGTAGCCTTGTAATCCCTTGAGCCCACAGTAGTAATCAAACTCATCACCGCCCAGATGAAATCTAAAGGAAAAGCACGAGGGTGTTCCAGCCCGTCCGTCCATGGCGTACGTGTCCATTTTGCCTAACAATTGTTACTAAATGTTAAAGAAGTATGCATGAGAATCCTTACAATCCGGGCATGTGTCCCATTGCTTTGAGCCAGTGTTGCGGTGAGAATACCTGTCACATGCATACGTGGTGATATCTGTGTCGAAATCCCACTGTCAGATAGTTAGCTTCGGCTCACCTCAACATTTCTATCTCACTTACGTAGGCATCTTGTACTGAATTCGATCCATGGCGTTTTCCGCAGACGCAAAAGTTGTGTAGATCTGCAAAGGCGCCACCAACGCTGACATTGTTAACGTATTAGCCAAGCTTCGTGAGCAACCTGCGAGATTTTAACATGATTGGGGTGACGCACAAGGAAATCAGTCCAATGACTTGAGAAAGTCTCGTGTTGGCCTTGGTGGAAGGAATACTTTCGAATTGATAAAAAGAATAGCGACAAAACTCAAGTAGCCTGTGAATAACAAGATGGCAATGAGAGGGTAGGTAAGTAGATGTGACCGAATCAATCTGCTAGGAGACTCGCTTCGACTTTTATAGAAACTCATATTGTCGGCGGAGTCAGCGGGTGAACCAACGGACTGTTCTCTCCAAAGCCACGCGGCTTCGGACTTTCATCATTCATTAGTTCCTCCAAATTCTTCGTTTGCGGGCTTTTTTCATGTGCATGACATGGAGTGGGTATAGTTTAGAGGCTCCTCTTTACACTGCTGGTGTCTGCCTCGCGGTACCGACTGGAGAGCGCTTCGGACATATATTAGGAGCTATGAACTCTTTCTCCACATGATGAGCTCACGTTTCTTTTCTACTGGTGGGAACAGATCAACGCAATGTCGGAGAGGTCGGGTCTCGTCTACGTAAGTTTTGTTCCTGTTTTATACGCTTTCCGAGACAACCGAGAAGTTGGGCCCGACGAGGCTTAGGACAAGCTTTGTGGATAACTCGACAATACGTGCCGGTCGTGAGTAGAGAACCTACAGTTCATCTGACGATTCATTCTGGTATTCCTTAATTTAGACCTATATGGGATAAGTCTGTCCAACTCTTTTTCTACCGGAGAAGAGGAACTCACAGGAGCCGGAAAGAGTCCGAGGCATGTCTTTCATTTGCACCAAGCACATCGTGTGAATCCAGTGCAACGGGGTTTGGCTATATTTCTGTGTATTTAAAGAGTTCAGTGTTGCCATTCTTTCCAGGAGAAGAAAATCAACCACAACACATTCACTGCCTGTCCATTAAAACCTTAGTCACTCTTTCTTACTCCACAACTCTTTGCATCATTGTCACTCTTCTGAACCCGTCAACATGCGTCTGAACGAGATCTTCGTCGTTTCTCTCCTTGGTCTTGCTTCTGCGTCTCCCGTCACTCAGAGTCGCTCAGTCTCATCCATTGAGGGGCCCCCACTTGCCGAGCTTGACGACTTCAAGCCCGATTGGGAAGCTATCGAGGTTAATTACAAGGCAGCTTTGGCCAAGTCTGCTAACGACCCGGTTCTGGCAAAGTGGTTGAATACCCAGAGTGCCAGCAATGCTGCCTATGGAAAAGCCATTTACGCTGCCGGAGCTGCTGCTGTTAGCCAGGTCAAAGGTTTGTCCAATTGGAATAAGGTGAGCTACCAAACACAAGAAGTTGCTGTTGACTGACTGCTATTCCCGAAGGCTCGCGAGCAATTCATTCAGCTCACGACTCAAATCATGATGGAACACAACCCGAACCCGAACGAAGCCGTTGCGGCCATCTGCTACAACAAGGCTTACGATGTCAAGGATCCCAAGGGCATTTATGGTCTGAGAAGTGAAGAGCTCTCCATCTTTCCAGCCAAGACTGAGAAAGTCTTGCCACAATGTGAACTTGCTTGCGCATCAAGGCTGACAAATGTAATAGTTGGGACTGCTTCTACATGGGCAAGAATAATGCGTTCTGGTCCCAGGGAGATGGCGGCACGATCAACGTAAGTTCCGTCTGTTATAACTCTGGTTTGTTTCCTTGACTAATGATGCGTTAGCTGTACACTCGCTGGTACTCTGGAGCTTGCAGATTCGATGACAAGTCCGATTTGTACTGATAAGAAACTTGGGGTCAACCGTAGTCTCTTGGACAAATCTTTCACAAAATGTCTTGTCTCAGGACTTGAATGATTCACGTATCCGACCGTCAAAAAAGTTTAATGTTTGACCGATCAACTCCAATGTATACGCGGCATTCTTTGGATACTGAGCAAAACGATCAGCTTCTTTAGCACTATGGGCGTGGATATAATAAAGTCATTCTGCTGAGAAGAGCTTTGTCAAGCGTCACTAATCTTGCCGGCATTCTATTTGTGCATGATACACAAACAGTGATTGAATCATGACACCAGTCTCCTCACAACACCAACAGATTATGCGAAATTACATGCTCATGCGCCAGCTTTCCAACTCCATAGACTTCTTTTATAGCAACATTGACACTCAACCCAATTCTCATGCGCGTTGTCTTCAACAGCAAAACAGAGAAACATCCTGTTATAGCATAAGAAGACGCGGCTGTCGAAGCCAGTATCGAAGCCCTAATCATTTCTACAAAGTAGTCCGGTGAAGCTCCTACCCAGGGTTATCGCTGAATTCCCACATCATTCCCGTTCGGCTTCCCAGTTGTCTAGTCCCCTAGATTCGGGGCCGGAAAAGTTCTAGGCAACGTAGTTTTGCATCAGGCAACAAGCTCGGCACCCTGTTTTGCAATTGGCAGGGTCAGATGGAGGGAATCATAAATCAAACAGGTGTACTTTTTGTTTGCCGGGGAACTATTCAGAGTCGCTGGCAGATGATGTCAAATTTTAATGGTATGAGTCGAGTATATAGTGAGTAATGGCAGAGTCTCAGCCGAGCCGCCCACTTGGGATATACCCACCTTCAAGACAGCCTCCTGTCACTCTACTTTGCTTTTTGGTGCTCCTCGACAGAGGAGCGTCTAGCGGGAACCAGTACAAGTTCATAGATACAGAGCCTGTGTGGCTAGGCTTCGGTGTTTCTCGAAATGCCAGGCGTTCTGAATCAGATTTGACATCCGCAGATATCGTACTGCGTCCCACAGAAACGGGGGAGACCCTTTTGTCAGCCGTCTTCTGAGTCCTCGGCGAGTGCTGTCGACTTTGTTGCTGCGATCATCTTCAGATCAGAAGAATAGATATGCGTGCTGTTGCTGCATGCTCTTGGAGCAAGTCTGCCGGTACGTTAGTACTTTAAATCGTCACTCTCGAACGAGTTAAATGTGCTCACAAACTCCATCCACGGGACGTTGTTCCACTCTCGAGTCTTTCGCTTTCGCTCTCCCCACACCCCTTCGAGAACCTCCAACATAGCCGCATGTCGGAACCCGGTTGACCGTCTTATCTCATCGATGCATAAGCTGGCATAGTGTATCTCATGATGGACAGAAGTATCGGTCGCGGCAAGAAACAACGGAAACAACAACCGCTTATAGAAAGTAGAGCCCATTGGCACCTTCGCGCAACAGTCCAATATGGCTAATACCGAGGTTCTGATTCTTTCGTCTTCGCACGGTATTTCAAAGGTTTCTGGCCAGCGCATCGTTCTCAGGAGGCAGGCATGCCGATATGCCTCCGCAAGTTGCTTCCACTCGGGGTGCTGCGTTGGATACTCAATGTCTTCCAAGTCGAGTTCGCGAAGGAAGGCCTCCGCATTTTCCAAAACATTCCGGAAATCTGCACCGGATAATGCTCCTTCCAGATGACGCTTTGCTGCAGCAATCACCAAACCGATCCGATAAAATACTACTGGCGGACAACCCACCAGAATGTGTAGGTTTGCCTGTGGGCTGGGTATTTCTGCAACACAGTTTCGAACGTCCTCTGAGTAGGTAAGCTTTTCGGCCCCACTGAAACCTCTTAGAACATCCAGCCTAGAATTTTAAGAATTAGTAAAGCTCAAGTCATAAAGCTGTCGGCGGATCTTACCATGAAAGTGCCGATAGAAAAAACAACGTTGCCTCAGACCGTTTCGACGTTCTGGAGGAAGAGGCAACCTTCCCACACAGAAACGATACTCCAGTAAGATGAACGGCGTGGGAAGATATTCCCAACTCACAGATCTGCAAATGGGTTAACCCTGAATCCCCAACTTGACAGACTGCACTGGGCGCTAGCGAGAATGGACTGGACAGGGCACGGCCAGCAGACTGAGGATGGTTGGTTGGATCCATGTACTTACATCATGAAGGACTAGCAGCAGTATGATGGCAAGCACCGCCTCGTCTTCGGCGGAATTCAGTCCATAAACTTCTTCTTTGATAAGGAGCGAACCAAGAACATTCAATGCAGCAACTCGGTGCTGTAGAGCAGTGGCCATGTCAACGCGAGCAGCGCCCGATGGTGACAAATGTAGATGGCAAGCGGTCAGCCCAAGGATAGCGTGAAGAACGCCGGTATGCCGATAGGCCAGAGACAACACGTGCTTTCGGAAGGGGTTTTCCAAGCCATCTACCGCGATCGTTAAATGAGGCTCAGATCTTCATCGACTGCTTTTGGCGATCAGTATCAAAGAGCTTACACTGGCCGAGAAGACAGTATAATGGATTCGCCATACAGTAAGTGAGTAGCTTTCGAGTATTTCCCGCGAGAAGTAATTCATCGATAGGATGGTTGATTGCTGCTGCTGGTGATGGAGCACCAAATGAGCGATCTTGCGGCGAAGCCGACGACGTGCCATGTGACAGACTCCGCGGCAGGGAGCGTTCTTGTCTCGGGTGATGAGATAATGGCAAGTCCTGGCCCAAAGTTGGAGAACCCCGGGTTGAAGCCTGAATAGGCGGGTATGTGGGTAGATTGGCAGGTTGGTCGTGCTCTTGATCTCGTTCCTCGTTGGCTCCATCGGAAGCGGATGTGGATGCGGCTGCCGAGGCGCAAAACTGGAACCGTGGAGGATAGCCTTCGCAATGGAGACCCTTCAACTTGCATCGACTGCAGACGGGACGAGTACGGTCGCATTTGCGACATTTCTTTCGACAAGTTCCACAAGCCGGGTCTGTGGGTGAAGGCGGGCAAAGTTAGAACCAGAGTCCGAACAGAAACAGGAAACACACCGCGCTTTGAGAAGCGTCGACGTCGGGTTGGGATGTCTTCCTTTTCTGGCTCAAGAACCAGACACGGAAGAACACCGTCCCAGACAGTTTCGTGGCGTATCGAGCAGGGGGTGAACTGACCTCTCCTTACAGCTCTTGAGCCCCTTGGCATGGCGATACTGGCGCGCATTTCTGCACCTTTCTGTAACTATCGCAGGCAAAACCGCCGTCAGCTTTGCATGAATCTATTTCCGCCGTTGGATCGGTGGAATTTGAAGTAACAAAGAGCTGCGACATACGCCGAGGGGGGCGAGACGTATGCAGCGCATGCCGGTGGGGGGGGGGATCATCACTAAAGGAATTTGAATTCCGCGTGAGTACAAGCCGGCGGCAGCATCCTGATGGCGTGTCCTTTCCCCCCACTTTGACTTCCGGTGCGGCTATCCGGCGCTGGCTGGAATCCCCAGTGGAAAGTGAAATGGGTGGTGAGACACCAGTGTAAAGATGGGTATCCTGCCAGATGCCGCTAAAATACACTCTTCCATCATTTCTGGCAGTTTAACATCCTAGTAGTTACAAACCATGTGCATGTACTTCGCTTGCCATAGTGGCTCAGGACAAGTCTTGTAAGACCGATCCTGCCATGAGAAAGAAGCTATTCTTGTCTATATCTTTTAGTGTTATTTTTTTGCTTTACTTCTTTTCTCTCAGGCTTATGCATAAGATGGTCGTAGGGATTGTGGATACTAGGAGGTTTTCTGCCACGAGGTACTCTCATGGGCGACGGGGTTGTAAAATTTCATGCAGGCTTTTGGAAACGCAACCAATCAACACTTCATCCATCATCCCATCATTCTGGGATCGCTGGTTCGCCACGATTGCTGGTCACGCTACTGGGCTCTCTCGGCTTTGACCGAGGCCTCACAATGTAGGAAACCGTCCCAGCTGATGTCATCAACTCGATCTTTCATTTTCAGAAGTCGGTTGGCCGACCATCCCCCTTCAACTCGGGTCTCAGGACGAAGATTGGATCCATCTGGTCGACGTATCCGCAGGCCGGGTCGCTCATTGCATACCCCATGAACTCCTGGATCGGCCGGTCATATCGCTTCGCAACCTCTTGCGGAACTGATAAAAACTGGTTTTCTTCCTGCCGTAGGTAGCCTCGGATCGAAAAGGTTGCAAACACCAGCCGTTTCTCGTCCTCTGTTGTGTTATGGCCTCCGGCATGATATGCAGAGGCCAGCATAATGAAGGCATCGCCTTTCTCCATCTCGGCGTAGATGCAGTCTTCAACTCGAGGCGGCACGTCTCTGTCGGTTCCCCTACCAACGAGTCGCATCAGTCAGCCCATCGGAATCCGATACTCAAAACAACATGGTCAAGGAGGGTCAGAAATGCAGGCTGTTCCGCCCGATTGTTGTCACTTACCACAGATGACTTCGAGGAATGAACTGGGTCCCTCCATTCTCCTTGGTGACTTTACTTCCCGCAACAAAGAGCCCGACAGCCGTCTCTCGATTCTTGTCCCGATCGTCGTCCCATTTGTCCACCTCCTCGTGGTGGTTGTGGCTGATGTAGTCGTCCCGGTGCAGAGGCTGAGCCTTGCCACCAGGCCCGATTCTCATGGCGGTGCACGAATGGACGTAAGGCCTGGATACCGACTCTTTCTTCTCATTGCCCCACCAGAACGAGCTTCGGGTGGTCAAGAAGTGGTCGCATACCTTCTGGTAGACGGGATTCATTACTTGCGTTTTAGCATAAGTTGGGCTGAGAGCTAGTAAGGCTGATGCCCGTTGTGTCTGCTCTGAGAGCGAGATGCAGCATCAGCGTCCAGTTGCATGTGGGAATCAAGCTTCTCGCTCTTGTGCGCCAGTCTGGGAGGATCTCGCAACTTACTCGGGAAGAACGAGCCATTCCATTCGACATCGTTCTCGAGGCGCTCTCGGCATTCTTCGTAGGCCTTGTCAACGTCGGCGACATGAATGAGACCCTCGAGAAAGACGCCACCATCACGCTTGAGTAGGTAGATGATGTCTTCCGTGGGTGTGTCTGCGGGGACCTTCTGGACTTCAGGCCCATACTTGGCGAAAAGGTCGGACATACTGCGGGATCACTCGGCGCCGAGAAGAGCTCAAGTTGGGGGCGCAGAGCAAGCGATGTCGTTTCCAGAAGGGAACGTCAACCTGGAGATTCGAGGCGGCCCCGTGCTTCAAGGGTTTCGCTCTCGGTGGCCGTGCTAATGGGGATCCGGTGCAGCAGGAAATGATCTGTTAGCTTAGGCATCGGGCTTTGGATGAGCCTCCCGGGGCAGCGGGAGAGCATCCTTAGGGCTTCGCTCGCTCCGCACCTTGTAGGGACCGAAGAGCCACATGCTGCTGATTGGCGGTACATGGCTACCCATCAGGGGGGTCACGGTTGAGACTTTTTCCTAAAACTGAACAACAATGCAGTCGGTCCAGCCCAACCTAGAGCCGTTGTGGAACTAAACCATGCTATGCAGGGTGTGAGCACGACCAACGTCCACCAACACCATCGCGTTAGTAATCATGACCCTTATTGTACGAGACAACCAGAATGGTTATAACCTTCGCTTCCTACAGCCAACTTCTATTCAATCGTGGAATAGACGCACTCAGATCGCATCCCGGCCTCTGGCTTACGACTGCGAGTTGCTGACCGGTCTTGCTCTCCCGCAACCCTCTTGCCATTTGATCCACTCATCGACATTGTCTCCAACTACGCCAGTAGTTGTGAAACACTCACATGGAAGTGGAAGCATCACATGCTGATATTTGCTTGGTCTGACGCAGCCATTGGAGTTGATGGGATCTACAGCTGGCAGTGCAGCGATATGCTGGTCATTGAGACCAGCAAGCTTCAAACAGGCGTGCTTCTTCCTACCCTGCGAAGGGTTCACTGTTGGCAGGCACTTTTTGCTGAAGGCAGCAACTTGTTGTAGTGGCCTTGTGGTTAACACGAGTCTTCCCACCTACCATGGAAGTCAAAGGAACAGGTGTGAGTTGAGACGTTCCTCGATCAGCGCCATGATCGTATTCGGCAGCGACAGTCAGTTTCAGCGCTGCTGGCTGGATGGAGTAACAATGAGAAACATGCCATTTCTGGGGTATTATCTACGAGGAATGCCCGAAGGCTATTTCGCCAACTCCTTCAGCCGTTGGCAATCTCGTCCTCCTCGTCCTCCCATTCCCCAGTGTCTTCCATACCCTCGTTGACCTTGTACTCCGCGTCACCCACGAGGCCTTCGCTGTCGAACTCGTCGTCGTAGTCCATGTCTACGTCGCTGTCTTCATCCGCTACGTCGCCCTTCTCAGCCTTGGCTTTCCGCTTCTTCTCGACGTTCTCCCTCTGTTGTTTCTTGCGGGCCTCCTTCTCCTGCTGCTTCTTCTCCCAGCGCTTTTCCAGCTCTTTGACCTCCTCCTTGGTCTTCTGGACATACTCGTGCCACATGACCTTGCCAGCGCACAAGCCTTCCTCGACCTTGGTCAAGCGCAGACGCATGCGCGGTCCCAGTTCGACCAGCTTGACGGCGCGCTTCTCGACGGCATCGTCCTCGTCGGCGGCGTCGTCATCGACAGGTGCGGCGCTCTTCTTGATCTTTTGAGCCTTCTGCTCCTTGACCTCGACCTCGGCATCGCTATCCATCTCACTGCCGCTCGTCGCGTCTGTCAGATATCCGTCTCCGTTCTCCCCGCCTTGGAGGAAATCGGCAATGTCCTCGAGCTTTCCCAGGTTCGGCACGCCGCCCTTTCCATTGGTCTTGGAGGCCAACAGCTTCTCGGCCTTTTCGAGTCTCCGTAGCGGTCTCGAGATGCCCGTAGAGCGCGTCGTGATAGCGTAGTGTCTCAGGTTGATGATGAAGGAACCTTCGTTTTCCGGGTCCTTCTCGCGGTTGAGTAGTAACGTTCGCTTGATCTTGCTGAGGGGGGTTGCGTTCGGGTTCAACGAAGGGAAGACGCTGGACCACACCGAGGTCACCAAGGTTTCGAGGTGCTTGGGCACCTTCGACGTCGCGTCGGCGTCGGGAGTATGGAAGTTGTTCATGACCAGCTGTAGCAAGTTAGCGAAACACGACATGCAGAAATGACGCTGCGGCTCGTACCAGAGGCGGTGCAAGCTGCTCCTTTCCGCTGCCCTTCGGGCGTCTCTGAGCCTTCTGAACATCCTTGCAAAGGGAGTACTTCTCGACTCGGAAGTTCAACGTCGGACCGCGAGGCGTGAGGGCAACGCGCAGGTTCGTGTTGCCGCTCTCGGAGCGCGAGAAGAGCATCAGGTGAGTGACGCCGAGGGGACCGGTCATGACAACGTAATCCTTCAGCCGGTTCGCTCTGCGTTCCCTCAAGCGGGCAGCCGTCCCTGGCTCCATGACCTTTCGAAAATCGGCAGCGAGTTGACTGACGCTGGAGCCGACCTCACCCGCGCCGATGCGGATGACCATGCTTTTGGGGTCCTTGGAGGCATTGCTGTCGGCGACCGCGACCGGGTTGCTGGCACCTACGTGCGTTCTCTTCTTTACTCTTTTGCGCGCCATGTTGAGCGATTTTGGCTGTTGATTGAGGTGAGTGGAAAACCTTGACGTCGACAAGTTTTCGGCGTTCCAAAATCCGCAGCTGGCAAAGATCTGGGCCTGGGCGAGACGGGATCTCTCAGCGCAGGAAATTTTTTGGCGGGGCGGCTGCGATAAGACCAAAAAACATAAAGGCACGTGCTGATAAGAGCATTGGTCCCACTAAAAACTTTCCGCCAGGCGCGGGATGTCATCGCGCCCACCTGCGAACTTTTGCACCGTCGGTTTGCAACTAACCTTTCTTGCGCCGAACCGCAACGCGACGAACTCACAACGAAAATGCCTTCTTCGAAACGACAAAAGGTATCGCACAAGAGCTCCTCGGCTGTGGAGTCTCACATCGCCGAGAGGGAGTCGTCCCCAGCTCAGTCCGCCGCCTCGGAACCCGAGGTCGAGGGCGATGTTACTGCCGACGCCTCTGAGGAGGTCACGAAAAGCTTCAAGGATCTCGTATGCCACTCTCCAGACCTGGTCTCCCGCCCATTCCTGGTCTTGCTAACCTCTGTGAAGGGAGTTGTTGATTCACTTTGCGACGCATGCGCCAACCTCGGGTATACGAAGCCCACCCCCATCCAGGCTCAGTCGATCCCACATGCCCTGGCGAATCGCGACATCATCGGCCTGGCCGAAACCGGTTCAGGAAAGACGGCGGCGGTTAGTACACACCCCCAGTGCGTTCGGGAGCACATAGTCAAGAGTCTAGCCAAGCGTCCACGACCAGCATGGCAATCTCGTGTAGGATACAATGCCGGGTCCTCATCAGCCATCACCTTGCTGGAGGACGTCGTCCACCTCAAT
Organism: Colletotrichum coccodes; assembly: GCA_020466075.1. NCBI lineage: Eukaryota > Fungi > Ascomycota > Sordariomycetes > Glomerellales > Glomerellaceae > Colletotrichum > Colletotrichum coccodes. The sequence goes on from JAIMZG010001075.1 coordinate 15,207, forward strand.
CCGATGGACATTGTCGAGATATCCGGCCGGCTTCTCACTGTCCCAGACTCCTTACTTCTCCTTTCTTCTGAATCACTGGTTCTCTGTACTCGTCTCGTGCTTACAATGGAGGCATGACCGTCTTCTGGCCATTATACTAACATGGAACTGTCCAGTTTGCGCTCCCAGTGATCCAGGCTCTATTGGAAAAGCCCCAAGCATTCTTCGGTTTGGTACTGGCACCTACGAGAGAACTGGCAGCCCAGATCGGCCAGCAGTTCGAGGCCCTTGGCAGCTTAATCTCGCTGAGAACAGCAGTGATTGTTGGCGGTTTGGACATGTAAGCTTCATTTCCTACCTCCCCCACGTACTTTTTTTTAACGCTTTCTAGGGTAACTCTTCCTCTCTACTTCCTCCCATGTCTCCTCTTTCTTTGTTACATTCTCTTTCCTTTCTCATTAAGTTTCTTTGCCTCTTTTGCGCTCGGGTTTACACTGGAACAAGAACGCGTGATTCTTTGGTTGAGCTTAGTGTGCCTGGTGGACGGTGCTCCCAATTTGTTACGCCGCTGTTACTGCAACCTTGTTGGCCGATATGTGTCAGCCAAAACGGCAAGATCACGGGTATAGCTCCGCAGGGCAGTGAAAGTTTACTCCCTGACGATGTTGTGTTCTCAAGGCCGACACCGAGTCTTGTCCTGTTTGCGTCACTTCCACATTTTTCCCGGCATTCTGCTTCGTCTTTCTCAATTTCTCGTTCTACTTCCCTGGGTCGGGGTTTGGGCTAGACATACTGACCATGAATCACAGGTTGCTCAAGCCATTGCCCTGGGCAAAAAGCCCCATGTCATCATAGCGACACCTGGAAGACTGGTAGACCATCTCGAAAAGACAAAGGGGTTCTCCTTGCGGTCACTCAAGTACCTCGTCATGGACGAGGCCGACAGATTGCTGGACATGGATTTCGGCCCCAGTATCGACAAGATCCTCAAATTCATCCCCCGCGAACGCCGAACCTTTCTCTTCTCCGCGACCATGAGCTCCAAGATCGAGAGCCTGCAAAGAGCCAGTTTGCGCGATCCCGTCCGTGTCAGCATCAGCTCCAACAAGTACCAGACCGTCGCGACCCTCCTGCAATACTACCTCTTCATACCCCACACGCTCAAGGACACCTATCTCGTCCACCTGATCACCGAGTTTTCCGGCAAGAAGATCATCATCTTCACGCGCACCGTAGCTGAAACGCAAAGATTGGCCATTCTACTCAGGGCGTTGGGCTTTGGCGCGATTCCCCTCCACGGCCAGCTCAACCAGACAGCCCGTCTCGGTGCCCTTAACAAGTTCCGCACGGGCACACGGAGTATCCTTGTTGCGACAGGTACGTTGTGAAGACTTCCTCTCCGAATTACGACGTGGTCTTCTTCCGAGGCTGACTGAGAATTTCCAGATGTCGCTGCTCGTGGTTTGGACATACCGCACGTTGATGTCGTTTTGAATCACGACCTGCCTCAGGTACGTATTGTCCCAGTGACGGCGAGGGTGCCCCTTCAAGCGTACTTTGCGGTCCAGCCAAGACGCACTCTACATCTCATTTTTCCGAGCTAGCTCTGAGTTTCAACTACTGTAACTTGAAGCACTACCAAGTCAAGGCACAAACATCTCTCCGAGACGCAGTGCCATTTTTGAGTTTAATCTCGGGATCAGTCCCGTGGGTGCCGCTGGACTGTGGTCACTTGAGGGTTGGCTCTTGGAGCCGGCAACATGCACGCCTTCTCGCCGTCGCTACCTCGTGATACCACTGCAGCATCCGTTGCTAACTGACATGGTTAGGACAGCAAGACTTTCGTGCATCGTGTCGGGCGAACTGCCCGTGCCGGAAAGTCCGGTATCGCCCTCAGCCTCGTCACACAATACGACCTGGAAATCTTCCTCCGCATCGAGGCTGCCCTCGGGAAAAACTGGATGAGTATCCGACGCAGAAGGACGAGGTCATGGTGTTCCAGAACCGCGTCGAGGAGGCGCAAAGGCATGCCAGAATGGAGATGAAGAACCTGATGGAGACCAAGGGCAACAAGGGATCGACGATGAAGGGCGGAAAGAGAGGTGGCGCTGGTGCTGGCGGAAAGCGGCGTCACGACAACATGGATGCCGAGGAGGGTTAAGGGACATCTGGAGACGACGAGGTTGCGTCGCGATGGCTGAGTTTGTTAAACAACTAATATTATCCTTGTGCTGGAGCTGAAAAGCTGAACGTCATTGGCACTTTTGCTGCAGAGTTGCGGACAGCAATGAGGTTTCGAGTTGCGTGGCAGAACCTTCTCCAAACAAAAAACGTGCGCGTGATACAACCGGGAGGCTCGGTCGGTCGTATTCGTCAACAGTAGGGGGAGGCGGTGTCAAGAGTGAACAGAACTCAAGAAGGGCACGAAAAGGAGGAAGATAGCGGTCGACGTAGGCAAGATGAAGAAAGGCAAAAGATGCCGAAAGGTCTCCAGAGCAGTCGAATTAGTGTCATAGGATCTATCTCTTTTGTCATTGCCATGTAAAACTCCTTCCCGGAGAACGCCAGAACTCCCCCTTTCAAAGAAATGAATATGTGGTCAAACATGGGTATATGCCGGAGAAACAAGCGCAACCAACCGGCGCTAACGACTTCCAGACGGTTACGTGGAAACCAGGAAATCAGAACTCATCGTCAGCGACCGTCTCCCACCGCTTCGTTGCGAGCTTCCGCATCTTCTTCGGGCTCCCGGCGTTGCCGGTGCCGGTTGTGCTCTCGTTGCTAACGCGCAGTTGCTCCATCTTCCGACCCAGGTTGCTCACGCCGACACCGCCCTTTCGGCCGCCGAAGTCATCCCGTTCTTGGAGCGGCTTGCGCTTGGTTGGGCTTCTGGCTGCGAGCTCGCGTCTCAGGATCTCGTTCTCGCGCCGAAGTCTCTCGTTCTCGTCCTCAAGGTCCTCGACCAGAAGATTTTCCTTGTCTTCGCAGGCGTCGTTGTCTTCCGCCACCGTAACACCAAGGCCCTTTTCAAAGAGCTCCATCTTGCGATCCCAGTGCTCCTCGCCTTTCTCCTGTTCTGCAGCCAGTGTCGCCTTCCATCGGGCCAGCTCCATCTCGAAACGGGCGTCAAACTCGGCCATGCAATCCTCGCGCACCGTTTGCTCGAGCTCCAATAACCTGTCTTCCATGCTTAGAAGATGTGCTTCGGCTGATACTCTCGATTCGCGTTCGTGGTCGAGCTCGATGTGAAGGTTCGTTATCTCCTCTTGCATCCGTGCAATTTCCAGCGCCGCGTGTTCCATCAGAACTCTGTCTCCGTTATCGGAACCTGGCGAGAAATTGCGGTGTCCTGATGATCCATGTCCAAAGTAGCCTCGTCGCTGGGGGTGCAGCTCGGGGGATCTCATCCCTTGAGATTGATGCGAGGTTGCAGGTGCATCTGCCAGCAGGGTTGAGGTGATGCTGGGGATGCGAGGAACAGTGACTTCTCTAGCCAGGGCACTGTATCTGAGGATTTGCGATGTCGCGTTTACGTCACCGTGTGCGTCGGCGGTCACGATCATGACGCCTCGCTGGGCATTCCGACGGGGCACAACTCCCGTAGAAGATGTCGCGGAAAACGAGTTGGAGAACAGAAGCTCGGTCATCTTACACTGGCGAAACGGCATGACGGTGGGCTTAAAGAGAAACTGCGTTAGACTCACGAGACCCAGTGTCATGTTTTTGACTTGACATACCTTGCTGTTGCTGCCCATGCCGCTCTGCGCTTGAAGGCATTGTCCCAGATACATAAGACTCTCATTGATCTTGCCAGCCTCAGCGAGAGTTGCACCTTGGGTCTTTGCATCCCGAGCACGCTCGCTGCCAGCCAGATCAACGATGGTCAAAGTGTTGCCAACCCAAGCGCGGTTCCGCCCAGCCCTGGCTCGCTTCTTCACCTCAACACAGAAGAAGCCGTGACTTCGGGACGAGACGCTGTTGCTGCCAGTTCCAGCCACTTGTCGTTCATGCAAGCCAGCTTCTAACACCATAATAGCTTCCCTCATGTTAGTGCATGCAATCTTCTTCAGACCAGCAACCACCTTCCTATCGGCAGATTGTTCGGTCGATTTGAAGAGTAGAGGCCGGCGCCGGTATTCTTTGGTTGCATTGGACTTGATAGGTGGAGTCAAAAGGTCGTAAATTTTGTCGTTGTATACCTCGTACATAGACAGGACGACAGCATAGTCCGAATCGGGGTCGGAGGACACATTGACAGAGCTGATATCGGGGGCAGAAGGAAGAGCTGAGGGTCGCTGGAGAATTCGTCGTGGGGTCGGTGGAGGAAAGTGTTCGCCCTTTGCTGGAGATTTAGCAACATTCTTTGTTTCGGAGGCGGTAGTCATGGCCATAAAATGCTTCTGCGCGTCACCATGATGCTGAAGGGGCTGTTCCGGCACTGGCATCGGAAAGCCATCGCGACGCTTGCGCCGTGGACCGTCTGGAGTCAATGGCACCAAGCGCACACCTCCCAAATCAAGCGCCGGGTGGATATGATGTTGTCTCTGTCGGCGACTGGAACGTAGGAAAGGGGGGTCGAAAGAAAAAATGGGGTCTCCTACAAGCATTGGCGTTCCTGCTCTAGATCCTCCGCCACGGGATGAGCCAAAGTCGGCAAATACGGTCTCGAGAAAGTACGGTGCTGAGATGATGGCGGCGTCGGAAACATCCGAAGCTTGAAGAGAGCCCTCCAGGCCCGGTGAATCGTACATATTAGAGCCAATGGACCGGAAGACGACGTCAAGTGCGAGCTGTGTCATGCCTCGAGTCGAGCGGGAGCCGAGAATGGTATGCGACTATGTGGCATGTCAGTCAAACTGTGTTTGCGAGTGAGTGATGGCTGCGACTCCTGTTCACCTTTCCGGACCCAGTGACCCCCAAAGTGGCCATCAGAGCATCGGTACCGTAGCCACCATGGGGGGCCAAGACGCCCTCGACGAGCGAGGCGACGCCGGTGCAGTGGAAGACGTCGAGCTGAGTAGCATCCTCCTCGAAAACTCTAGTGAAGGCGAACTTCTCCGTCGAGCGTTTGCGATCATTTGGGGGGTTGAGAGTGATGTGAGAGGGATGGGAGTCTCCATCACACTCCTCGACGTCCAGGAACCGGTCGGATGGAGCTGCGCCAGCTGGGGGCGGTCGCAAGCGCAGGTACACCTGAAAGAGGTTCGCGGAAGACTTTTGCGGTGACGAGGAATCCATCGCGGATGGCTGTGATGGGCTTTCGCAGATAGCGAAGGATTAGTATTAGCGACGATTGCTGCTGGGCGAGACACGTCGGTCGTGATGGTGATGCTGCTCTTCGTCGACGTTGATTAAGCTGGGTCCGAGGCGCGAATGTCGAAAGGGTCAAAGAGACACAATCCTTGTTTACTGCGATGGCCGGGCAACGGGCGATAAGATAAGCGAGCCTTGCCGATAAGATACTGATAAATAACTGATAAGATCGGGACGGGAAACCGGGGACGTGCGCTTTCCCCTGGCAGGAACCTGTTCACCCCGCCACGTTTTGCACGGTGCTCCCCGCTGAGACACAGTCCTGAGTGGGGCTTGTGCCCAGCGGGGGATTGAGTGTGGTGTGGCGCCGGCTCCGACCGAGGGAGAACAAACCGCGGACTCCTGATCCAACCTCACCTCCCCTTTTTTCCCTTTTTTTTCTGCCTCAAGTAGTGAGCACGGTGCAAACCCGAGGCACAGGCAAGATATGTCAGTGCCCGTGAAAGTACGCCGCGGCCCGACTGGTCAGGCAATCCGGTCTCTTTGTTCCTGAGTCTGGCAGCATCATCCCTCTCATGTTGACTTTGAGTCAGACCACATCCCGGCGTAGAGTCACGGTGAGAGAAACCAAAGCTTGAGCTACGTGCAACGA
>JAIMZG010001076.1:0-10031 GCA_020466075.1 Colletotrichum coccodes
CTCCCGTCCTCTGGCCTCGACTTAAAAACACACAGCTCACCGCCCGTAACCGTCACGTACACCGCCTTCTAACACCCCTCGTCTAGAGACTCTTGAGATACCCGGCCATATCGGCCCACGCCCGCACCCTCAACCCCTTGCGCATACACCGGAGAGCTTTCACCGCGACTCACAACCCGTCGCAAGCTCACTCCCAAGGACAGGAATCGACAGCCGGAGCTTCATCTCACACGAACGCAAACACCAACAACACATCTCAAAAGCCAAACCAGGGCCAACACGCCACGCTCGACTCCCCCGACCAACAACAAAGGGACACCTCCCACTCCCACAACCCCCTCAAAGCCGCAAAGCAACACATCAAACCCGCCATGTCACAGAAACTCATTCCTCAAACCCAGCGGACGTCATGGTCATCCGCGACCTCACCCCCAACATCACGACCTTCTCCGTGCCCTTCTCCCGCTTCGGCACCATCAAGATCGGCGGCCGCGGCACCCTCGTGCGCCTATCCACCGGCGCCCTCGCCGTCTTCTCCCCCGTCGCGCTCACCGACGAAGTGAAGGCCAAGATCGCAGAAAAGGGCGGGAACCTCGCCTACATCGTCGCCCCCGACATCGAGCACCACATCTTCATCTCCGAGTACAAGGCCGCGTTCCCGCAGGCCAGGATCATCGGCCCCGACGGGCTGCCGCAGAAGAGGGCCAAACAGACGGACGACCCCAAGATCAACCCGTCCGACGAGTTCTTCGTCACCTTCAAGGACGGCAAGGAGAAGCGCGCCACGACCATCACGCCCGAGTTCGACGCTGATTTCGAGTACGAGTACGTCGACGCGCACGCCAACAAGGAGATCGTCTTCTTCTACAAGCCGGACCGCGTGCTCATCCAGGCGGATCTGCTGTTCAACCTGCCGCCCAAGGAGCAGTACTCCAAGCGCCCGAGGGGGAGCGGGACACCTCGTCCGGCTTGGCGAACAAGCTGTTCGGCGGGATGCAGACGACCGAGGGAGACGTCAAGTGGGTGAAGCGGTTCCAATGGTATGTCATGAGCAGCAAGGACAGGCCGAGCTTCAACGAGAGCATCCAGCGGATCGACAGCTGGGACTTTGACACCATCGTGCCCTGTCACGGGGATACCATCCAGGGCGACGGCAAGGAGAGGTTCAGGAAGGTGTTTGAGTGGCACTTGGCTGGTGGGAAGCACTAGGGGAAGAGCGCTTGCGGTATTCAGGGGGGGAGGGGTGATGATCTCATGGGTTGCACGACGGCGCTTGCGTTTGCTTTTGCTCGATACCAAACTAGATTGTAATATTCCAGAGTCAATGATTACGTTCCGGAGATGCGTGTGACATGTCGGAAGGCGTTGGCCGGTATCTTCAACCCAGGAGGCGTTTTCAATGCTCCCAGCTGCGACGAGTGTGGGTCAAGAGCCTCGCCACACCTGATTATCGTGTACGTCACCAAAAGTTCACATTGAACGCGATTTTAGAAATCACGGTCATCTCGATCGTTTGAATCAGAAGCCGAGACCTCACGGTACAAATTCTTCGTAGCTTAAGACTAAGCGTGAGAAGAGAAGCCGGCCGTCTCTCTCGCCACGGCCTTCCTCGGGTGAGCAGCGCAGGACCTCTGACCCTCCATCTTGGCCCAGACACGCCCAAACTCCAGGTCGATCACGACGATTTCCGAGGTCGAGAACCTACGTTTTTTGCAGCTATTGGTCTGCCTCGAGCTGCTTATCAAAAATCCGTGTCAGCAGCCGAAGCCACAGCTCCGACGCTGTAGCAAAGGACGGAGTAAAGACATCAAATCGAGGACTTGGTTGTTCCATCACCTGCTGATGCACGACTTTCGGGAGATTTGTTTCCATCCAGCACTTCCTCAATGATATCAAAGATGCCCGCTCCAAGTGGCCGTATAGAGACCCTTCCAATCGCCGAGTCAGTAAGAATAGCAGGCAGACGTCGAGGCCAGGGGTTCGGCACCAGTTCCGTGTTGGCAGATGTCAAGGCTTCACTCTAATCTGTGTCCGGACAGCGTATTTGCATAACCGCAGCTTTTGTGCAACTCATGTGCTTCGGCCGGCCATCGCTTCTGGCCTGCCACCGTACTTTCGAGACATCGAGGGGAGACACGCTCTCTGCGTTGTCGTGTCGGACTCGAGATCAGGAGCCAACTTGACACCGGGAAGTGTCGTTGAGGCCCGGGAATCAGATGCAGCACGCGCTTTTACTCCACCCCCTTCCGTCGGTGCGGAAGTCGTCGGGAGCAGTCATATAAAAAGGTAGCTAGTGCCAAATCTCTCTGGGAAACAAGCAGGCGATGAAGAACGTCGCCTTTTCCGGGCCGCAGACAGTCAAGAGGGCGGCCTTTGCAACCTTCTCTGAAGAACCGTGATGCCTTGGCACTGAAACGTTTCTCGGGCGGGGGGCACTGGCTGCTCGAGCTACTATACCCACGCAAACAGGAGCTGGCCAGCCTCCTCTCTTTCCGCTGGTACCCCGTCTCGTCGCTGGTCCCTTCTCTCGATGTATTCGTTGGAGAATGACCCATAGACGGGACCAGGAAACGACGCTGAATCCCTCGAGACGGCGCTTCCTCTCACCCATCGAGGTCGTACCACTCACTGCTTTACTGCAGTGACCCCTCCTCGCCCAAGCAAACTAGGAGCAACCGAACAAGCGATGCTTCGCAAACATGCTGGGCGAAGTCGAGGCCTCTTTCAATCGGGCGTGTCCTTGACCCAGAGACTTCACTCGGAGGGCTTCCATTTGCACTTGTCTGGCTTTAGTCGACGGAAGCAGACATTCAGCCCCCCAACATCCTCCTCGTGCTCATTGAGCGTGAGACGGAGCTCATACAGGTCATGTTTCCCCGGAGGCAGCGGAATATCACTCCAGCAGGAAACGAAAACCTCCCATCGATGCCGCGATGACAGCGGGCTTGCATGGGCCGGCTCCCGCCTTATACTGTCCCTCCTCGAAGTATCCACCTAGTAATCCGCCAAGGCGGCTAGCGATGGACGGTTCAGACGTCAAAAGACATTGTTCAATGCTCAATTGGCAATAATACCGGCCTGATATCCGCCCTCTTCCTTCAAGATGGTAACGGGAGGGCTACCAACACAGACATTACCCTCGACAGCACACTCCAAAAATCAGCCCCCTCTTCGCCATCGCACGCTGGTCGTTGGATGTCTTGGCCCCCATACCCGAGGTTCATGTACCCTCTTCGCCGCGCTCGCTCACCCTCAGCACGCACATCACAGTAACGTGCACAACAAAGACATCGGCAACAGTAATCTCAATCTCCTTCTTCAATACGCTCATGCAATTACGAAGAGTCGAACCTAATCCAACCGCCCACGCACCGGTATGCAACCTCGCATCCCAAGCTCGAACGATGCACAAGCAACCCTCGCACGCAATGCACTTCTCTTGTCTCATCTCACAGTCACGTAGACCATAGCATCTCTGCATGGGAACAACTTGCTTCAAATTGTCCTCATCCATCTCTGTTGCCCCATTCTCTTTCCCTCCCCCCGCCCATCCTGCCTCCTTTCTTGCTCTTCCACTACCCGGCCCGTGGATGAGAATGAGTTTCTGTACCAATCGAGCGAGAACGCCCGCCCAAGTAGAAACGAGAACGCAAAACAGGACCATGCGTCGATGACAAAAAGCGGTTGCCTTCGTCAGTTCTAAAAGAAACCTCCCCTCCCACATCGTCGTCCCCAGAATCCGACGCACACTAGACGGAACACGGCCCTCATCGCCGTGGAGGAGTTGTCGAGGATAAGGCTGCAAAAGAAGTCGAGTCAAATCACTCTGGTATCGATCTTTAATCAAACATGATCTCCCTCGAGAAACAGGCGGGATGTTACAGCGCCGCGGATTCGAATCAAGGAATCTCGGACCTCCTATTGCTCTTCCAAAAGTCGATGGCTTCGACAACGTCCTCGCCTTTCTCGTCTTCATAGGCGAAAATGATCTAGTGAGTGTAAGCAGCGGACCAACCATGAGAAAAGCCGGTATTGTTACCTCGTGTGTACTGCTATGCAGCATCCGAATGTTCTTGTGCGGCACAATGTGTACAGCGCCATTCTCAATGTTTCTGAGCTCGATGAAGTTTTGCTCAAACGCCAGGATCCACGGGTAGCTGAGGGCAAAGCTCTGCGGTGTTCCCTCCCAATCGATCCGCCATTCAGGTCTTGCGCGCCAGCCGTTGCGGTTGACGAAGAAGGAGAACTCGGAGTAGTTGAGCAGGAACTCGCCGTTGAGACGCTCAATGTGGATCGGCCTGACGTTCTCCTTCCGTGCCACGAAGTCGAGGCTGGTGTCGGCCTGGTCAAGCAACGACTGAGTCTCGAGCGTCTCGAGCGATACCACCTCGAAGCCACGGGCGCATGCCACACACAGCTTGGACTTGAGGAAGTGTACGGACGACGATTCCGTGGGGATGTAGAATTCCTTGAACGGCTTGAGCTCGTCCTGCCCAGCAAACATCTTGCCAAAACCCTTTTGCTTCTTCCCCTTGGACATGGCGTCGTTGGGTTCGTACACCTTTATTGTGGTCGAGAGAGCCGAGGACTTGACGCAGCACACGAGGTGTCGGCCCAGGCAGATGCCAGTCTTGAAGAAGTTGCAGTGGTTCTGAATCTTCTTGGGCCGCTTGGAAAGAGCAGGCTCGTTCGGGTCGAGAGCTCCGAGGGGATACGAGTAGAGAGCCTTGTTGGACAGCACCAGCAGGAGACCGTACTCCTCGAGAACATCAAGCTGGGTGACGCTCGTCGTCTCAATGACACGTTTGGGTATCCCGTCCCTACTCTTGCGGTCCGAGAGATATATGCCGTTGTCCGTTCCGTACAGCAGCTTGCGCCCGCCGTCGTACGGCGTGACACAGTTGACTTGGTTGGTACCGACAAAGAATCCTGCGGAGATGACGCTGGTGTTGAAGAAGTCGGCGCGAGCCTCAGACGTTGTTGGGCGCTGTCGATGAACTCGAGCCACTTCTTACGTGCAGCCTGGTTGGACGCATAAAGCGTTAATTCGTACCCAGCTTTGCCCAAGTGCCTGAACGTGATCGGCCAGCCTTCGCCCTTCTTGTTGTCGTTCGTGTTGGTCCTCAGCTGGGGGATCAAGCTCGAAGACGATCGCTTCATGGCACCGGACCCGGGGATAACCTCCTCCATCTCCCGAATAGCGAGCAGTTCCAAGGGGATCGGGCGCCTATATGCTTTGATCTCCTCGCCCTTGCCAGCTTGCTTGATCCGCACCAAAAGAACCGCGTGGTCGAACAAGAAGGCCGTGATCTCAGAAGCGTCTTGTGGTGTCTTCTTCAACTGGCTCTTGAAAACCAATTCTCGGCCCTCCTCCGTCAGCCGCAAATCAACTCTTTCATTTGGCCGGAAACGCAGCTGCTCGTGCAAGCGCCTCAGGTTGAATCTGTTTTCGGCCTTTCCTGACTCGGCGTTGACCCTGGTCAATAGGTCGCGAATCAACTTCAGCACCTTCGGGATGTCTTCCTTGTCAGAGTTGCCGTCCTCCGTGTACTTGAGCACGTTCTCCAGCAACAACGGGTAACGAGCCAGGCGTGTTGTCGGCTTGGTGAGGTAACCGTTGAGCTCGAGCTTGCGCGACTCTTTCCTCCGCTCAATCTCGTCCACAAACTTGGCGAAGTACGGGTTGGCTGAACGTTCGTTCTCGAATTCGAACTTGGCCTCCAACTGTCTGGCACCATACCAGATAAACGGCTCGAATTGGGGCACCCACTCGGCGAAGATATCACCAATGTTGCCGACAACCGGGTTCTTCTGTTGCCGCTCCGTCAAGGACTTGGCAAACCGCGAGCTTACTGCGTGGAGACTCGGGTGGTCCACGATGTTGCTGAAAATTGACTTGACAACCTTTTCCTTTCTGTTTGCAGGGATAGGAGAAGCCTTGGAGCGCAGGGGCATAATCCAAAAGTCGCGCAGGTATTCCAAGTCCTTGACGAAATCTCTTTCCGTGTAGCAAATCTCCGAGATGACCTCCTGCCTCTTCTTCTCCCTGTCGCCGACGCTGTCTGCCACTTCCCTCGGAACGGAATTTATCCACAACTTCTGCTCGTCTGTCTGATCAACATCGTCTTCGTTCGCGGCGTTGTCAGATTCCTTCTTCAGGCCCGGCTGGATCTTCAAGTTCAGTCGAGACACTTGCTCTAGTCTGCGGGGGCAGGCAATGGAGTAGCAAAGCTGATCTCTGGTACAGGTCGGAGAGTAGCATTCGGAAAGGAGGACGAAGACACCGTTGACAGGGGGCTTCTCTTCGGGTTCTTCCATGAGTGTTTCACGGAACTGGTACATTTCCGACGTCGAGTCTCGCAAGCGGTGTTCGTATGTAACATCGTGGAAGAACTTTTGTGCGTCGAGCGCTCGTCCCAACAACAGGGCCAGATTCCTGTCAGTCGTTCTAATAATGTATGACAAAACATCCACGGCCTCGGCACCGCTGAAGGCGTTCTTGTAAGTGAGTTCGTTCTTCGTGCGGTCTCCCGTGATGATCTTTTGTCGGAAGCAGTCGGCAACCCTCGACAGCAACGCGGGATACACCAGGGGAGGTCGGATCTTGCCAGTCGGGGGCCTTTCACCGTCAATGGACTTGCTCATGGATGGCCTATGTGCCAGTGTCGCTGCGTCGCTTTCCGAGGGTGTTATCGTTGGTGCCACCGTAGACGCCATCGACATTGTCCGTTGGTTGCCCGAGTCGCCGTTCGAGGAAGCTATGCTGGTCGTCCTCGTCTGAGACCCTGGCGCTGGTGTGTAGCCTCCCCCGAAGCTGCCATTGGTGGTCGGCAACTCCACGGGCGCCCTCCTGTTCGGAATCACCCGCCCACTCATCGTCTGGTGCGAATTCTGATACTGGTGCATATCGCGGTCTTGAGGGTGGTACCCGGTCATCGACATGGCCCGGTCGTCGTGGCGCTCCGGGACGACTCTTCCTTGCGCTGTGGTTCGGGCCGAACTCGGATTGTACGGAGGTTGGCGGAAGGCATTGGCCGGTGCTTGGTGATTTGGTTGCGAGCCGTAGGTGCTCGGGGGAGGCTGGTACATGTTTGGTCTTGGAGCAGAGGCAAGAGATTGCGAGCGATAGGGGTCGTTATTCAAAGCCGGCGCCGGGCCTCCCCCTCCTTGGTAGTACCTCTGTGTTGCAGTTCTTGGCGGACCGTATTGCCCTTGGGGCTGCGGCGGTGGTGGCCCTCTGCCATCACCACGCTGGGGGATGGGCCCGGCAGGTCCTCCGTATGGGCGGCGGGCCTGTTGTTGCTGCTGCATGTAGTGTGCTTGGGGATTGGGCACTTGGTAACCGCTAGACGCAGACCGCTGCTGTGCCGAGTACCCATTCGGCTGCATGGGAGCGCCTCTCGGAGAGCCCGGCTCGCGATCCGTGTATTGGCCCGGAGGCACTCTCGGAGGCGGCTGTCGCTGCATGGAGGACATGGTCGAAGATGACATTGTCTGTGTTCTGCTCTGTTGCGGCATCATCTGAGGAGGCAACGAGGAGGAGGTCATTGTCTGGGAGCGTCCCGGCGGGGGAGCGGCGCCGAAAATATTGGAGAAGGCGGCATCGCGCTGGTAGTTGGACGAGTGACCTCTCGGGTCGCCGTGGTATTCGGCCATGGTTGTTTGGATTGATGGAGCTGGAAGTTGGCAGCGAGGGCCCTTATCAGCTTTTGATCGTGTGTTGGCGGATTGGTTTAAAGGGGAGAGAGAGACGGCGAGTGTGCCAAGGTGGAGAAAAATGTGGTACAAGAGAGTCGAAAGAGAGGTGTAGTACTAACAACGCGAGGCCTCAACGGCCACCGGCTATGGTGAGGAGACACAAGACCGCCCACGCCGCTCAAAGGACACAATTGGCGGTTTGAAAGGAGAGGTTGCGCCGACGGTCGTCGATGTATCGGAATGACGGTGGCCGGCGTAGAGGATGGATTTTTTTTTGGCGGTTGCTTCTCGTTTCTCCTTCGTTCTATTCCGTCTCCTTTCCAGGATGGGCCAGGTGACGTTATGGGCCTATGATTTAGCACAGGGCCCTGACCCGGGCGCGACTTACTGTAGGGGTCGGAAGGAAGGAGGGAGGAACTCAGACGGAGGGAAAGAGACGAAGCCAAGCAAATCCGACGATTTTCTTTTTCCGAAGTGCTGCGAAAGGAGCGTCGGGGGGAGAGGGCAGCGCAGGATTCGGCGTCGGTAGAAATGCTAAGTAAAGTGGTTGCTGGCAGCGATGAAATGTTGCGGGCAAAAAAGTGGTGGTTCGTCGTGGGTGCGGTCGTGGTGTAGAGGGTGTCGCTGGTTCGCTGGGAGTCGGTGGTGTGCTAAGTCATCGGTATTGGGCTAGAATGAGCCCCCAAGACTGGGTTGGTAGACCTGGCTGGAACAGGCGCCGAAAGCTGGGGATAGATTGGATTGATAGGATGGCACGGGAGGACAGAAGGCAAGGTAGGCAAGGCCTGGATGGGTGGGATACCGCTGGGAGGGGACCAACCACCTCGGCTTCCTGGGGTACGTCCACGGAAGTCAAGTGCAGATACGGGTGGTGCCTTACTCAGTGAGCACTTCCCGGTTGGATGCGCGTTTTCTTCTACGGAAGGTGAGGCGCGATGCAGTGCAATCTACCACCTCCTGCCTCCCTATCTTGACTTGGCCGGAGAGTGCGACACGCCAGGAGGTGACGGCACAGGGCAACCGAATTACACAATGAACAGACGCCCGGTCACAGCGAGCGGTCTGGTGCAAGACCAAGTTGTCTGTGTGCAAGGGCAGCAGCAGATCAATCAAACCGCCGGTCAGTCAGAGTCAAAAAAGAAGACGGCCAATCCCCAAAAGGTGCAAGTTTGACGATCCACTAGGACGCTAGGACTTCCCAAGCCGTGGACTTGGCCTGATCCACCGCCGTGAGTTAGACGCGGCGCCCTGCTCATGTCTACGTCCAATATTAAAAACGCCTATCCGCCTGGCCTGGGCATTCCTCTACGACAGCCTAGAGATATCACGGTCTAAGAATACCAGTTTCTGACTTGTACCGTAGTGGTTGTCGTGTGTCCTCACTTACCTCGTCAGTCAAGCAAACTTTTTTTTTTTTGCTACAAACAGGGGCTGGAAACAGTCGTACATGAGGTGGGCAGCGTGACTGCCGGGAGAGATGGGTATGCCTCTCCCTATCTCATGCGCAACCGCCAACAAAGCATCCAAGTAACGAGGCCCCGGCCCGTTGGCCTGTCTGGCTCTTTCACCTTGTTTCCAACGTGCCGTGTTTCGATGCAACTTGACACTCCTGTCGGGATTCGGGGAAAGCGTTGGAGTCGGAGAGGCTTCAAAGAAGATCCTCGTCTCATGAGCTGTCCCTGTCCAACCAGGAAGGCCATTTCTCCACCGGTGGGTTTTCAGATAGGCGCGACGAAAGGTAAATTGCATCCATAGCGCCATGGCACGTCCCGTCACCCATTTTGGCAAGAGCAAAAAAAACGCCGAAGATGAGATACAGCTGCGACTTGCATTTGAAGGGCGAAGGGGTGGGGAGCAGGTTGGCAGAAATCCAGGGATTCCGCTCCTCGCGCGGTGCGCCTGCGCCGCGATAAGACGATGCTGATAAGTGGATGAGTGAATCGACGAGTGGCACTGGTAGGTGGACTCGGCCCATTCACACGGACCATCTGGAGAACGCTGCTGGCTGCTGCGCCGCGTCCCGTCACTCCAGTCGACCCAACCACACTCCCAGCCTGGGATGTAACACCAGCCACATGGCCGTTGGAGTGAGGCTGGTGCTTCGGTCCATGGTTCTGCCGAGTCACGGGTTTCTCAGCCTGCCCAGGTTACACTCCTGATTGGATCTCGTCGCCGTCACCAAGCTCCAAGGTCCTGTATCCAGGAAGCCACTCGCAAGTACGTCGCGGGATCCTCGACACGCACATCCCTCCCCCCCCCCCCCTTCAGTCGGCCATCACCACGAAGCCCCCGCATCGAGACCGACTACATCGTTGCCCAACATGGCTGAAGAC
>JAIMZG010001077.1:0-10361 GCA_020466075.1 Colletotrichum coccodes
CATGATTGCAACGCTGACAACTTTTGCTCGATGCCTATGAGGGCCATCACCTTTGTAATCGACCGAGCATGCAAATAGACCCATCCCTTCTATTTTTTATTTTCTTTTTTCAAGCGCAAAAGCTCCGCCCTTAAGCCGCCTGATTGCGTGAGGAGTCCACTTCAAAGACTCACTGCGCTGCACACGTCCGAGGATAGACTTCTGTCCTGGTTCTCGGTTGTTCCTTTTTCTTTTTTTTTTTTGTCACAGGCAGCTTTGGCTCTTCATACCACATGAACAGGGGCTTGCTTGACAACCAGATGCACTACGCGTTGATCTACACTCTCAGGCAAACTGCTCATGAGCGCTTTCTCACATCGACTGCCTTGTCCCGCCATGTGTCACACCACGAATTCAGAGTTATGGTGGGAGTTGTTGGTCGTCACTAGGGTCAGAGCGGCAGGCGGCAGGCTCAAACCTTCTGAAGCAGCTACGGCTTTTTTTATTTCCGTTCATCAAGTCGTTACCTAAAGAGACAGTTTCCCACACGTCTCACACTTTTGTGAAAGGAACAAGAGTCATCATAAGATCATCATCCTATCCCCCATCCCTGGCACGCACTGGTACCAGATGATCCCCCACTGTATTCGAAACTGAAGCAAAGGAAAAATGTTGGTTTTGCTGATGGTCCCGTCCTCCGAGATGGTGTTCGCGTGCTGCTTTGCCCGAGTGTCATAACGGGACGGCAAGCAGTATCCAACCCCACCATGCTCTTTCGTGTATGTTGCTCCGACGATCCGGAAAAAGAAGAATGGTCAAGTCTTTAGGATTAAGTCCTCCTCCATGCAAGGCGTCATTCATCAGCATCTACAGCCATGATGGGCGTTTAAAAGAGAAAGAAAGAAAAAAAAGGGAAGGAGAATTCGTCATCTCGTCAGCCTCGTCTCCTGGGGATCGTCGATGCCGATAAGTCGTCTGCCGAATACAAAAACAGTGAAGAAAACGGGGTGCAAGGAGTGTCGAGAAGCCTCGTTTAAATGCTTCAGGATCATCGAATCAAGTTATCATGACTGATCATGCCTCGTACCGAATGTAGCCACAACGCCCCCCAATGAAGCGAGGAAAGGCAGAGGTCGGAGTTGACGTCGCCAAAGAACGCCGTTACCTTCGTTGCGGTTGTTGAGCCATGACAGGAGGAGCTCGGGCCATGGTGTCATAGGCAGGGACGGCCGAGTTCATCAGAGTCTTTCTGCGCTTCAAGTCCATGCCACCGCCGCTCAGCGGACGCTGCAGATCATCGTCGTCGTCGCGGCCGCGCTTAATACCACCGGCGGAGCCATTGATCTGGGAAGGATAACCGTTTGACATGGAGCCCATGTCGGCTTGAGGCTGGTAGATGTCGTTGCCTCCTGCGGCGGCCGAGTTACGGTCGTTGCTCATCACATTATACAAGTTGCTCGATGATTGCTGGGCGACGCGTGGGGGGGTGCTGTAACCAGCCTGCTGGGAGTAGTAGGGCTGGGGGGCAGCAGCGGTGCGGGGCGTGGCACGACCGGAGGCGGGCGGATGGCCAGGCGAACCAGTCATCTCAGGAGACAGGTGCTGATGCTCGGCGGGAAGAGTTCCAACAGCGGGAGCAGAATAGTTGTACGAGCCGCGGTTGGCATCGTAGGCACCGCTGTCGTGGGTGTACTCCGCATCATGCTCATGCTCTGCCTCCTCCTCACCCGCAGGCTGCGAGGCGCCTTGATCAGAGTGCATGATGCCATTTGTGGGCTTCTGGTCCTGGGGGGCGCCAGAGGTGGCGGGCCGTGCAGACGGGGGACCCATGTCATTCTTGGCGTACGGGTCACTTTGCCCGTAGACGGAGCGATCTTGCGAGGCCTGGTTGGTGGTCTGGTAAGGGGACTGCTGGGTAGACTGGTTGTACATGGGGCGTGAGTTGTCGTATTGTTGTGCGCCAGGCTGCTGGTACGACTGCATATTCTGGATAGTCGAGCCTGGCGGCGTTGAAGCAGGCGTGGCAGGCATGGAGCGCGCATTGCTCAGCCCGGTGTCAATGGACATGGGGTTTTGAGCTTGAGCAGTGCTCATCCCCTGAGACTGGGCCCATTGGAACCCGTTATCTGAAGCGCCCATACTGCCGCCCATCACGCTGGAAGCGCTAGTTGGGGGTGTAGGGAAGGTGTGTGCCCGGTCAAGAGTGGGACGGCCCATGTTGGCATGAGACGGCAGAGACTGCTGGGGGCCCGGCAACCCCATGGAGTGGTGATGATGCTGCTGGATAGATGGAAGACCAGGACCGCCCGTCTGGGGGGCGCCGCGCATCTGGCTCTGTTCCTGCTTGCGGCGTTCGGCGGCAGCCATGACCTGGTTGGTTCGAGTCTGGTTCGTGGGGTGATACAGCAAGGCACCAATGTTGTGGACGAAGAGTGGGTAGAGCAGCTCAGTGATCTTCTCCTTATTGGCGAAGTCCAAGGCCCGCTCGAATGGGATCCTATTTCCTTGTTAGTACCAGCACGGTAATGCCGTGGAATGTAAAATGTACCAAACGCCCTTCAGGTGCATGGGGCCAATCTTGACGACATGTCTCACTTTCTCGCTCTTGAGAATTCCGTCGCGACGACCGCGGGTCATTCCCGCAACGTTCAACAGCTTGGTGCCGTTGATCATGTGATTGTCTGGCGCAGTGTCAGCATTGCGTTTAACGGCTGGCGTTGCGTCGGTTGAACTCACCCTCTCTACGCGCAACGCAGATGCCTCGTGCCTCAACCTGAAAGCACAAGCTTCCCTCATCCTCCCACAAAGTGGCCGTCACTCTGGGCTTCATACCAGGCGGTGCTACCTGGCCAGTCGTGTCAAAGCCCTGAAAGCCCTGGGTGGAAACGCCAGGTAGAGGCAGAACATTCTGGCCACCCATTCCATTGTTCACAGCGGGAGGAGCGCTTTGGGGGGAAGTCAGGCCATTGGTGTACCCGTACGGCTGACCGTATTGGGTCTGCTGGGCGTACTGAGGCAGATGGCTCGGCTGTAACGGCGGGGGCTGGTGGTAAGACATGTTGCCGGAGGTCACAGTCTGAGGGGCGGCGCCTGGCCGGCAGACATATGTTGCGAATAGTACATGTCTGCTGCAGGTTGATTCATGGCGGGGTAATGGTCGTATCCACTAATATGTTGGCTGGAGGCTCCAGGTATCGCCGAGTTGATGGGCAGTGTGGGAGATGGCGTCTTGGGGCCGTTGGAGGATGCGGCCGACGTGAAGGAAGACTGCGAGCCTGCGTGAGAGCCTGAAGCAGAGCCAATGGAGCTGACCCGCGGTGACGAGGTGCCCGACGAGTACGCCTGATGCGGAGCTGGCAATGGCAGAGATGGGACTCTCTCGCTGTTCATGTACAGTGGCCTCTGAGCGGCGTGAGCGTTGTAATATGACACGTCGGTCGGTCCCCTGGGTTGCACTTGAAATATCGACGGTAGATCCAGCTTCACGGTTTTGCCCCGAAGGTTCCTACCACCAAACGCCGGAGGGTCAGTGAAGTCCGAGTTGCCGAACAAGGCTCAAGACTAGTACAACAGCAAAGAGGCAGACGTCAGGGAGGAGCAGTTATTTCCTTCCGAAGCGTCTAGCCCTGCTTGCAAGGTTGTTTTGCCGAATTGATTCGTCCAAAAAGCCTTGATGCGAAGGCGATTGGGGGCGGCGGGCGAGTCTTGGCGGCGCGCAAGGACTGCAAGTATTTCGAGCGGTGAAGATGCTACCGGAAAGAAATGGTACAATTGGCGTGGTACGAGTTTTCTTTCGCAAGAAAACAGATCAGGACGGTCGTAGGCGTCGTAAGCAGTCGTTAAAATCAGAAGCTTCTATGTTCGGGGCATCTGAGGGTGGTTCGTGGGCAGCTTGCTTGCTGTGTTTTGAGAAGATGGCAGCACAGTGCAGCGGGGAGTGCAGGCTGACTGAGGGCGATGCCGTTTGTCGAAGTGGCAGAAGAGGAGACGAGGTGGTCTCTCTTTTGTTGCAAGGCGGGTTGCACGAAAGGCGCCGAGGACGGTGACGATGCGAAGCGAAGGAATGCCCTTTTTTTTGACTGAAATCGGGAGCTGAGTAACAAGCGGTGGAGGCCGTTTGTTTGAAGGTCTGTTCAGACAGGTACTAGACACAACACAAACACTCGGGAACGGAGGATCGTGTTGGTAGTCCGTTTTTTTCTCTTGCTTCTCTTTCTCTTTCGTCGAGCTCACCCAACTCTGCTATGCAAGTACATTAGCTAGAGCTTTCGGGTTATAAGAGGAGGGGTGGGTTGTGCAGAAGAGATGCAAGAGAGGAATGATGAGAGAGACGGGTTGAAGGTCGTCTAACGTGAGGAACTCGAGGATGTATGATGATGAAGAGGCATTGACAAGCGTAGAGAGAAGTCTGACTTACCGTCCTCGCCTCTGTGGCTATCCTTAGTGGAATATTGGAGGTGGTTGGTGGAGTCGTGAGAGGTGGAAGGAAAAGAAAGAAGACGGGCGTGGGAAGGTTTTGTTTTCGATGGTGAGAAAAGAAGAGGAGGCAGGTCGAAGTCCATCCATCCACAATCCACAATCCACACGCCCACCCCGGCCGGCGCAAGTGCAAGGTGCAGTGTGTGCAGGCGCAGGTTGAGGTAAAAAGGTACCGGGGTACTGCGATGTCCGCACTTTGCTGATGCTGGTGAGGTTTAGCGGTAGCGGTACGGAGAAGAGCTCGCTCGAAATGCATGGGGCATGGCATGGGGGGGAGGGCATGGGCACCGTGAGGTCGAAGCAGAAGCATTCAGCGGCAGAGGTAGAGGCAGAGGCATCTCTCTCAGAATATTGCGGCAAAGGTAGAGGTACCTCGCGGCAAAAGGCACAGGGTGCGGTAGCGGTCGACAAAGTAGGTTTAGACTGGAAATGGCACAGGCGAAGGGCCTGTCCCCGAAGGAGCCCAGAGAGTGGGTGGCCTTGGCTTTTTTTTTACCCGCCGCTGAGTGGACGGTCCGACCGACCGGGGTTGCTGAGGAGGGGCGATGGGGGGAGGGTAGACGACGGATGGTAGGATGAGCACCCAAGGGACAAGGTACCAAAGTACCGCAATACGGAGACCGGGGGGGTTTCTACCAAGTGGGATGAGGGGGATGATGGATGAGATGGGATGGGATGGGATGAGAGGAGAAGGAGAGGGGGAGCGAGAGGAGAGGAGAGGAGAGCGGAGATGGGGGAGGGAGGGGGGGTGCGCAACGAAAGAAAAAAGGTGAGGCTAGCAGTTGCCTTACATTGGCACACACGGAAGAAGGAAGACGAAGATACGTATTCTCATGGCTTCTACCTATTGACGGAGGAGGAGCCAAGTGGTGGGGACAAGAAGTATCTCGGTACCTCGGTCGGTCGACAGCACTACACACGTTCACTCAGCACATCTCGCGCGCACGCTCTACTTCGGAGCAGCACCAGCACCAGCACCAAAACCACGCGCACACTCTCAAACGTCGTGCTGGGAGCATTTCCATGTCGACTCTTGGGCCCGGAGCTACGGGCGTATGGTCTGGCCTGCCGCCATGTGTATTTTATTTTTTCCATCTTCTGCTCCCTATCCCGGTGTTTCTGTCTTTCCTGTATGGACATGTCACAGTCTGTCTCAATGGCATTGGACGTGCACATAATTGGGCCTTGCCGATTTCGAAGCCTCCGAGCCCTTGTGTATCTGTATCTCTTTTGGTCGTTCTGTCCCTCCTTCTTCCGACCCCAAGTGGACACTGTTTCTCGAGTGTGGACGGGAACTGACAACACCCTTCTATCTTCATGACTTCTCTCCAGCTCAGCTGCTGGATGGAGAGGACCAGAAGAGGCTTTTGGGGAAAGGCGGAGAGTTTGACTCGTAATGTTCTCGATTGCTGGCTCCTCTTCTTCCTCGTCTTCCAAATCCATTCGTACCGTGGCGTGAGCCTCTTCTGGCCGTGCGGTACTTTACCTGCAAGATGGCATCCTCGCCTCACATTACCTTTCCGTACCTTACTTTAGCTAGCAGCAGCAGCGGCCCTTCGTTTCCTCTCCCCGAAATGCCTACTCCTGAGCTCCTTGTCACCTTGACCAGCGACTTCGTCGGTAAGCGACTTTACCGTCGGCCTTCGCTTCTCTTTTCATCTCGTCTTCGGTCTTGACCACTGTGTCGGGCTGGGACGCGCAAAGGGAAGTTCTCAGCTAGTCAACTACCTGAGCCCTTGAAGGGTAGTACAGGTAGGGAGCTAAGGCGACCGTCGCCGTTCGGTGGGTGGAGGGTGGTCGAAAGGAAAGAGCACAGAGGAGTAGGAGGAGGGCCCGAAACGGGGGCGTGTAGTGAGATCAATGGCGTGAAGGACCTGGTTGAACATAGGTTCCGTCGTCCCTGTCCCTTGTTGCCCGAGGGGCGTGGCTGGAGCAATGTAGCACCAGAAGGAGAGGGGCCTGTTGGCTTTGACCAGGGTGGCCCATGGCCTGGAGTGAAGCCCCAGTCAGTCACGGTCGGTCTGTCGGCCTTTCAGAGGAAACACGCTCAACAATGCTGGACTTGGGCTGTTCGTACACGCACTGGTCCGGATGGTCAACGCAGAGGAGTTGGCGTGACGGGATGGATGGGTTCGAAGGTAAAGGGGGACACCAAAGAATACAATGCCATGCATGGCAGCTCAGCGCAGCCTGCCAGAGAATCATGAGATACGGAGAGTCTGGACTGGACAACCCCAAGTCCAAGTACCTTCACGAGCGAGGTACTGATACCTGTGCAGGCATCTTACTTCACTCGTCCGCAACTGCGACTGAGATGTACGTGGGTTATGGATTATGGACGTGGATATGAATGTGGGCGTGGACGTGGACTGGACTGGACCAACCGACCCCAACCAACCCTAGAGCGCTGCTTCCACGCTACGGATCAATGAGACCATGACAACTCGACCCCCGGCGAACTGAGAGCGAGGGCCACTAGATGGACAGTGAGCAACTCGTTTTTCCTCGCACAAACACACGAAATCAGACACGCGAGCCAAGACCCCTACGGGACATGGACAGAACCTGGATCTGGGCAGAGGGGGAGAGGTGAGGTGACTTGCGGTGGATCCAACCTCGAGCCTTCCAATCTATGCCAGCCAACTCCAGTCTCATCTCCAGAGGGTTCTGATACTCTCGTTTTCTGCCTACGACTGTCTCGCTCGTGTTACGTCGTCACGTCCTTTTGCTCAATTTGAGAAATGGCGCCTCGAATGCCTCTCTACAAAGCGCACAGAGCATGGTAACTCAAAAATTTCAGCTCTCGTTAGAAAACGTTGGGGCCAATTCGAAGTCATTGGTCGGCTCTGGTCTTCGCCTGCCTCGAGCTCACTTGAAGTTCGGTTGCTCTCCTCTCTCTCTCTGAGCCTGGCTGTCCTCGAATCCTCGGCACAGCCCCCCCACCCATGCCCACGGAGGTCGTCGGGGGGTCGGGGTCGGGTCCAAGTTCCCTGTGGTGCACTGTCTCCAAAGTTCCACAGCGCTTCCGCATCGTCCATCGGACAGCGAGGTTGAAGTTCCTAGCCGACCGATGGAGGAAGCTTCCATTCCCCCAACAACGATCGAGTCCGGCGTCAACTCACGTCACTCGGACCGGGGGGCACCAGGCCAGGCTGAGAGCCCGCAGTCAAGTCCGGTAGGCTGCGTTGTGGTATAATGCGTCCCAAGCGGTTCAGCAGACAGAGATGGTGGCCGCAGCGGCAACAGCGGTTGACGCCATACGACAAGGCGGGCTTGGTTTTCCTGGTTGACACACTGTTCCGGGCGGCCGTGCTCCTCGATCCGTCTTTTTCATCCGCCCTTGGGCCTCGGACTGGGCGTTGCCTTGTTCATTCCTTTGATCCATTGCCCGTGTGATTGTTGTGACCTTTGTTGTTCGACCGAACGTCGAAAGTCTGTCGGACTATGTGTGTGTTTGGATGTCGAATGCCTCTGCCGCCAGCGATGCACGGCATACCCATTTGCCATCCTCATCCTCCGCCTCCGCCTACGCCCCAGACTTTGGGTTCCGTCACAAATGCGAGATGGTGCCGCTCCGACAAAATATGCCATGTCATCCGGTCGGCGGATGTAGGGTTCGGGTTTCCACTGCTTCGAGTTGAAAGTTTAATGCACCCGACACCAAGGTAAGGCATTTGTTTCTCTGGCGGCGGGCGTCAGCCGAGATTCTGGTTGTGTTTCCGATGGCACGGCTTAGATCACAACAATATTACACTGAGCATTGCAGCTCTTCAACTTGGATTTTCACATGACGATGACCTCGATGGAAACGCATTTGCGACTAAACGGCCTGGGTGACGGTGTAGAAAGAGGAAGAAGAAAACAAGCAAACCGATGGCGCTTAGTCGTCTTCTCGACGCTTCTTCCGTCCACCAAGCCCGACGCCGTCGGCTTGGTACCTCAAGCCAAGGAGGTGTGAGAGGCTCGTTCGTTGACGATTGCCGAAACTAGAAGCGACTCTTGGCCAGTATAGATATCCGACTATGCCATAGTTAGCTTGCCCCTATGCTCCCTTAGCCTGGCTCCAAGGACCAAGGTCGGGTAGGGAAGGGTAGTGTCGAGAATCCTACATTGAGGCACCGCAGAATGGATATCTGATCTTGCACTACGCACTAGCATCCGTACGCGCTGGCTGGGGTTCCCGACTCTGACGCTCGGGGGCACAGACATTCGCTGCACTGTGCGGCAGAGGGCCATGCGCATGTCAAAAGGCAGATCTTGTGACGCTACCTTGCTAACCCTGTTGTCTCGCCTTGTCGTCCATTTCCTTCCCTTTCCCATCCTTTTTCTTCATTTCATTCGTCTACTTTTTCATGGGTCAGCATCCGTCGTTGGCCCATGTTGTGATACCTCACCTGTCTTCCTCGTCTCCAATGCAAACCAGGCTTTGCCCAAGGTAGGGAACCCGCCCGTCCTTGCTGATTTGTGCTTATTTCATTCTCCCGAGTCCCGACTGCCCATGCTAGGTGTGCCATGTCTCTGCGATGCCTGTTCGGCGTGTCCTGCGGAGTTGACTGCTGCTTGCCTTCTCCGCGCCGACCCCGCTGCAAACCCTATGTGCTTGTCTTGCCCTGCTTCTTCTTGTGGAGCACGAGTGGATAAAGGACAAGGGAAGAGTGACATGGGTAGGAGCCCATCACGGTTGGGTGGTGGCTGGCTGGTGCCCCGGGCTTTAAGATATCGCGAGGTTTTTACTGCACAGCTACTCCACAGGGCATTTTCAGGTTAGAGCAACAAGTGGATGTCGATGTGGAAAGGCAGGAAGCCATTCATTGTCCAGGCTGCTTCCTTGTCAACCAAGTCGCTCGTCGCTCGTGCTGGTTGAGCCCGAATCCTATGTTCTGACATCAACTTAACAGGCAATGTTTAAGGAGTCGATGTGAAAAGAAGGTGTTTTCCCGCTCCGGCCTTGTCTCAGACCAGGTACTGTCCAGTAGGCGCTTTCCGTTCCCCTCTATAGTCGCCATGTGAACACTCGCCACTTCCTTCCTTGACTCTTGAGTCTTTGACAACCCCACACCCCTTCCGTCCCTGATATAATGAGTTTCTGTGCCTCGGGTACTTGACAAGGTCAGACCTGCCCGCAATTCTTGCTCGAGTTACCATTCGTGATATGGTCAACCGTCGGGCTCGTCTAGACCGGGAAGAAACCGTCGGCAAACTTCCTGCTCGCGATGGGTAGTCGAACATGGCACCGTGTCACAAGAAAATGCCGTCGAGGATGGTGTTTTGCACGCCCCCCAGATAAGCACCTTGGAGAAGCGTGCCTTGCACTAGCTTCTATCCTTACGCACTCGACTCGCCAGGGAATCCTATCGTGGCCTGGAGAACGGGACGAAGAAACGACACTGAGATTGCTGGCAATCCGGCCAGCCGGCTATCAGTCACGTTTCTTTTTCCTGTGTCGTTTCATTACCTCACGCCGCCGACTTCTCAACAAACCATCGCACGCAATCACGCTCTTCTGCCAAGTATCCGTACTTTGGTTTTGCTCTCCCGAAACGGCGACCCTCCCTCCACCTTCCGATGGGTCCTGACGGGACGAAGTACGCACCTTGCGTACGACAGCGACACCGAAACGAGAGATGGCCCGGGCTTTCCTTGTTTCCACAGTAGTGGGCTTTGCTCCAACTTCCATCATCTAGCAGTCTCGCCTCTGAGAACGAGACCTACATACGTTTTTCCTCTACAAGCAAGAAGACGGACAGGTACGAGTTGCACGGTCCAACTCAACTAACGGTTAATCACCAAAGACGCTGACTAGCCACCTCTTGATGGCTTCCCGAGCTTCCCGTGTTGCGCACAACCCGTTCGACTTCCCGTTACACAAATGCAACCTATTAATATATTGCCTACTTCCGGGG
>JAIMZG010001078.1:0-37567 GCA_020466075.1 Colletotrichum coccodes
ACGGATGACATACACACACACACACACACACACACACACACACACACACACACACACAGACCTCTCGAGACCAATTCCCTTGACATCTTTATTTCTCGCCAAAACAAAGCCCCACGGACCTTCCCCCGTGGTCGAGCTTGTTGGAGGACTACACCTCCTTGTGTATATTTGTAGGACTAGCTGCGACAGAAGCACGCAGGAGCGGAGAAGAGCTATACAGTGGATGAAAAGCAGTTGCTCAGGAATGCCTCGTAATATTGGCGAAAGGGGAGGATGGCACTGCAAGCTTGGAAGCTGCAAATCGTGCAACCTGCATGGGTGAATCCATGCTCCTTCTGTACAGTGTTGGCGATCAAAAATAAATTGCCAGAAGCTCGAATGGTCCATGGTCAGATCATTACGGGTGAGCTCATACTCAACTGAATGAAAAAAAAATTTGCACATGAAAAACAAAGAAAAACACGCTCACACTTGCTTGGACTTGGGACACGTGCTCGCGGCGGCTGAATGGCCATGTAGGTATATGCGCGGGCGAGCGCGTTTGTCTGCGCTTCGATGTTGGATGTTGAGATCGCGTCGGTGACGTCTGTGCATCTCGGAATGGAGGTCACAGGTCCCCTCCCATGTTGTTTTATCAAGAGCGGTGGCGGCCAGGTTTTCGAAGAGCCTGCGCTTCCGCTTTTCTTCGCATCGAGGTCCTATCCTCGTCCCAGTGCTGTTACATCCATTCCACTCTCACGGCTCACAGGTCCAGCCCAAATCATTGGCCCGAGGCGGGCGAGGGGGGAGCTTCCCTTCCACAACGCGATCGCGGCATCGGAAGCTTGCAAGCGAACGGTGCCCGGTCCCTCCCAGGGCTTATCCGGAGTTTGACTCCCTCGTAGCGCTCGCGCTAGGATCTCATCTCCTTTGACCACTCGGCTGGTTGGGCCAAGAGTTTTCCTCGTGTTGTGTGCGTGCGTGCGTGTGTTTTCGTTTTTGTAAAGTGAGGTGTCCGGGAGTGCCTTTCGAGGAATGTTCTAGCGTTGTGGTGGCTTTAGGTTTGGACGGGGGTACGGATGGGGATGATGTCAAGGGAGATAGATGGGACGGTCACATTCGATGAACGTCTTGTTTTCGTCGGAGGAAACAACACCATGTGCCGTGTCATCGATGCGACTGCACCTGCAAATAGCCTCGAGGGAGAGTTCTGCGGGGAGGTGGGCCCCCCATCTGCTGTGGCATCGGCACCGCAGAGGCGCTTAACCGAGTCCGGCGATTATTGGGTTTTCCATTGTTCCCCCGATTCTGAGCATGGGAATCTGGATAGGTGGGTTGGATTCTCTGGAGCCATGTGTTTCTCCATCCTCTCTTCGACCGTTTCCGGCGGACTGTCGCGTGGATGCATGATGAACGAGTTATGGTTGTTGATGTTGCACGACTCAGCATGTCGAAGGACGGTCGTGCCCCTCCTCCCCCCTCTCCTTCCCTTACTCGGGTCGCAACGAGCCACCTCGCAGGTAAGCTACCGGCTGTGGCGGCGAAATGTTGGCGGATCGATTGCGCCCGTTGTTTGAAGTTGAGCACTTTCAGCCGCCCAACCGATGAGCATGTTCTTTGTTGATTTCCTCCTCTCCTGTATTCCCCAGCCCCAACGCGAGTCCGAATAAAGGTGGGAAAAGAAAGACGACGGCTAACGTTTCGACGTGTTTCCCGAACAGGAAAGCCCACCGAAGGAGCGGAAGAAGGAAAGACGTTGGCGTGGCTTGGGGGTGGAAGCCCCCGACGTCGAAGGCCACGCCCGACGGGGCTCTTGGGGGAAGCCACTCCGTTGGGTGTCTCTCCTGCCGCCCGTTAGTTGAGACAACATTGATCAAGGAAACATATCGTGCCGAGTCGAGTTGCTTCTTGTTTCCCGGTCCTACCGCCCTCCTCCCCCGCGGCCTCGTCTTGTTTGGACGGAGAACTAACTAGCTCCGCCTCGGCATTTCCACTAACCGTCGGTCCAATGGCGGTTGCTTTTGCAAGGGAGGGAAGAGGGAGAGAGAGAGAGAGAGATGCTGGCCAAAGCCTCGAGAGCCAAACCTTGCCAAGGTTTCTAAAAGCCAAGCCACTCCGTTGGACTTTCCGTGCGTTAGTTGAGCCATTCTGACCAAGGAAACGGACCAGTGCGCGCTGCGCGGGGGTCGGTTCTGATACCTCCGCGTCCAATCTTCAGTGTTTCCCGTGCCTCCTCAGCTTTGTTCGGATTGCAACTAGCGCGGTCTCAGCCGACTCTTTCAACCGACGGCTGTGGCATCAGACCTGTATGCAAGGGAAGCCGGCGGGGAAAACCGGCCTGTGGAACCCGGACCATGGGACCTCTCTGAATGCTGGTCGATGTTGATCCTTTCGAGGAAAGAGGAGCCTCGGCCATTTCAGTTGACGCTTCCGGGCTCCGGTCCTAAGCCGGACTCGTCAGGGTCTAGACAGGAGATGCGATGGACAAGGTCTCACCCTCCCTCTCGTGAGGCTCGGCAGAGTTAACACACGCCAAGGGTTCCGTGAGGGTGTAAGACAGGACGAGAGAAGCTAACCTAGACGGGTATCAGCGTCTCCTGCGAGGGAGAAGCTTATCCAGGGACCGCGGGTTGTTCATATTCTTCGATGAGGGGCCTTTACTGTGGTCCTTGTCAGTCCTAGATGGTTGCTATGTTGCATTAAGGGGCGATGAGGCATGATTGAATTCAACCAAAGTAGGTTATCGCCAGATCCGGGCCAGAGACAACAACCCGACCTGTCAAAGCAGACAGGATCAACGCCAAGCCGTGATTATATCGGGGCAGGGCGACGGGCGTGAATAGCTTCGGCCAGACTGGGCTCACGACTACCTCGGCCCCCGGGCAGTGAGGGCCTGTCGATATACATACATGGCATGGCAATGTCATGTTGTAGTGAGGAACGCAATGAGATTAGATGGTTGAACGATTCATGAACTTTTGATACTTCCTCGCCTGTCTCTACAGATAGATGGCCTCATGCCTAGAGATGAGAATGCAGGATGGCTTTTCGCAAATTTCCCTTGTCCAAGGGTGGAAGCAAACCCGTCGTCCCCCGATGTTCCTCGCTTGTGGATGAGGGGAAAGCCAACGCAAGTGCAGCCTGTCCCGGCCGTCTGCTCATGTAGCAAGAATATGCAGATAACCCGGGTATTTTCCAAACGCCCCGCCCATGCCGAATGCCATCAAAGAGCATGCAAATATGTAATTTTGACCAAAAAGATAGCCCTCTTCCCATCTCACTGCGTGCCTATCACGCAAAGTCCCACTCCTTGAAAGCCTCCCGGAATGCCGCAACGTCTCGCTCCTCTTCCTCCTTGGTCTGCACGCAATCCTGCCAGACGAAACGCTTCTCGAGGCCGAGAAGCTTCGCGACGACCTTGCGTGGGTACTGCAGGTCGAAACGCATGTTGGGATCGAGCTTCATGACGAGACTAGAACCCTTGATTCTATCCTCGCCGTCGTCGGCCCAAATCCAGATGCGGAAGTAGTCGCCGAACTCGGCCTGGTCCTCGTAGGAAAGCTCTCTGCTCTCAAACTCCGGGTACTTGAGATTCTCGGCCTCAACACGGAAGCCAGCTTCAACCAGTCCCTTGTAGACGAAGTCGGCAGGGACGGGGTGGAACTGCCAGTGGGCGTGGATGTTGCGGCCACGGCTGATCTCCCACGTGATGGCGCCCAGCTTACGGCTCGACTTGGCCGACACCATGGCCTGAAGTGCTTCGCGGAAACGAACCATTTCCTTGTGTGTCTTCTCCGCTTCTTCAGGGGCGTAGCCTCGACACCGGAGTAGTGTACCGTGGGCGTGTGCGCCAGAGGCGTGATGATGACATGGCCAGGGAAATCGATGCCATGCTGCTGGAAAGTCTGTGACGTCGCAAGAGGGCCCTTGGCAGTAGCAAGATAGCTGTCTTCGCCGATGCTGCAGACCATGTGGGTATCCAGGTTGGGATTGCTCAGGCAGAAGAAGCAACGGTCCGGGCCTGGGGGAGGAGACTGACGGCGGCGCTTGTTTCCGCGACGGTTGTGGCGCCCATCGTTATCGCCGTTGGCAAAGCGGCTGTAGGAGCTCTCATCCTGCGCGTGTCGCTTCGGCTTCCTGGAAGTGAATGGGGTCAAGGTGGCGTTGGCAGGTCGCTCAACGTTGGTCTCGTTGAGCGTCAGTGAGAACGCATACAGCGCTTTGGCCTTTGCGGCATTCCCAAAGGGTGCCATCGAAATGAAGCGAGTAACCGAGACATCCTCAGCGACTTCCTCGGCGGGGTGGATGAAGGGCTCGCGTTCATAGAAGAACTCGGTGGGGGAAGTGGCGAAGTGGTAACGGGGCTTCAGTGTCGAACACAGCTCTGCGACTTCTGGCGTGCTCTGGATCGCCGCTTGATTCTCTGGGGAAAGCGCGACCTTGGATCCAGCCCAGACGCCTGCCGGCCAGACCGTCGTTAGAAGTATGTCGGCTTTGTTGGCGCCCTTGAGTGACTTTGCATCGTCCGCGGTGTGGTAGGGCAAGTGCTGCTCCTTTGATTGTCCTCCAACAACTTCCGCGTCAAGCCTTCCGCCGAGTGTGACGATCCTGATGCCTTCAGAAGTCTTGGTAATGCTGCGCTTGCCGAGGAAGTGGAGGTTCTCGCAGATTTCCTCGTCGGCCTCGATCTTCGCGACAATTTGCAAGGGAAGGGGCGTGGTTCCGACGGTAAAGTATACGGGCAGGGGCACCTTGAGCTCGCCGCTTAGAAGGGAAGCCACCGAGCTCTCATCGGTGACGCTGAATAGGTTGCCGGTCACGATCGCGAAGCTGAAGTTGTTCTTCGAGTGAAGGGCTGCGAGCTTTGTGAAGGCCGGCTGCAGCCCGCCATCGAGGCCTCCCAAAACGATACTGAGAGCAATGAGCTTATGAAGTCACACGATATCACAATAGTTGCCTGCATTTGTACTTACACCTTGGGTGCAGCCATTGCGCCTTGTTTGATGCTGCGTGTAGCTGGTGAGTTGGGCTTGTTGGAGGAAGCTTAGAGGCTTTGGGGATGCGACGGAAGGATGCGCGATGAAGTAATGTGGGACTGTTTTACCCTCAAGCTCCGTGACTGGCTTGGACGCGCTTTTATGGGTCTTATCAGCTTATCTCGATCGGCCGACCTTCAGCCGGCAGAAAAAAAGTCCAAATTTTTTGGGCGAGCTTCCAAGAGTTGGCGGGGAACTTTTTCGCGATCAAGCAGTGAAGTTGGGAGGCGATCAAGACGGGTTTCTGCACACTCAACCTGTCAACTCGCCCAACATGCCTTCCACTTCGTCTGGGCGTATCACAAAGTCCCACAAGGGCAAGTATTCAACTCCTCACCAAAAGAATCACCGTTGGGAGTCTTTCGCAGCAAAAATTGCGAAACTCAACGCGCTCGATCCCCTACGAAAAGTCCGCCGACACGACCTCGATGCCGAAGACCTCGAATCCACAACGTCCTACTTCCGGAACGGCCTGCAAAGATGGGGTGAACTCAACATCTCCAAGGGCTTTAACGACTTCAAGAGGCAAGCCTTGCCCGTCAGCGAGAGCCTGGCCCAGATTCTGCACTTCGAGGAGAAGATATTCGGGTTGCTGGAGGAATCGCTTGCGAAACAGGAGAAGGAGGCATTGGAGCCGCTGCTGGAACTTCTCACAGCTTTTGCGCATGATATCGGCACACGGTTCGAGAAGTATTATGCAAAGTCTCTGGATCTCATCATCGCCATTGCGGGCAAACCGCAGGATGCCGACGTTATCGAATGGACCTTCGCGGCCCTGGCCTTTCTCTTCAAATACTTGTCGAGGCTGATAGTGCCTAATCTACGGCCAACTTACGATGTCGTAGCGCCACTCTTGGGAAAGGCTCGCCACCCTCCTCACATTGCCCGTTTCGCCGCCGAGGCAATGAGCTTTCTCATCAAGAAGGCTGCTGCGCCCGCAAACCGAGAGATCGCCCTCGTCTCGATTGTAAGCCACGCTAGAGACGACCTCCGAAGCATGGTCGGAGAACGACAATTTCAACTATACCAAGATGGTCTGATGACAATGTTTGCTGAGGCCATCAAGGGCCCTGGGCAGACTATCCACTCGACCGGCCCGGTCATTCTCGCAGCTCTCATGGAGGCGATACCCGAGACGGAGGCAGATCTCACACCGACCACAACCTGGACCGACCTCGTCTGTGGTGTTCTGACCAGCATCACCCACCACTCCAACGACAAGGACCTCGCGGCCGTTCTTGAGGCGATGCAGAACCAAGTGCAGAAGGCCTTGAGCGAGTCCAAGCCGAACAAGACGTGGAAGTTTGTTCCGTTGGTCAGGGTTCTTGGCACAGCCGCGGGTGTTCGACACGGATCCCGAATCAGCGACTGGACCGCCCTCGTCGAGAATCTCACCGCTATGTTGGACTCAATGGCACAGCATTCCCCTGAGGTGACAGAAGACAAACTGGGTCTTGTGTGGAAACACGTGATCGTCAACGCAGCTATCGTCTGGCACCAAGCGCCGATAGATGCATTGATTCCCTCGATCAAGGACTTCATGACCGCTCTCCAGAGGGAGCGGCTGATGAGATGGTACATCCCTTTCTGTGCCTACTTCTCGAACCTCGACTCGACACGTTTTCGAAGTCTTTTCCAGACTTATTTCCAAAGGTAAGCGCAGCCACTTTGCAATGAGGTCCTCATGAGCTTACATGAAGTAGATTTATCATGAGCCACTGGTCTGACGGCCGCAACGAGGACATGCTGTGTGTTTTTTTGCCACGCATGGTCCAGAATGGCAGTCTACCCTCTCCGGGAGGCAAGGAGACATGCAACCTTCCACGCAGCTGGCAGGACCAGATCGTGTCGAAATTTGAGCGCCTCGAGGCGTCTCCTTTCCCCGAACGCGGAGCTACGACAAAGACCCTCAGACGTGGCGTGACAGATGTCTGCCGAAATACTCGGCGCTCTTGGATCTGCTTTTCTCTACGACTGTTCACCCCTCGGCCAACGCCAAGATCGCGGAGCTCCTGCTCAGGAAGCTGAGGCTTGCGCTCAAGCCATCCTCTACTTTGGCGTCTGACGAGGTGCATTTCAGCATTAGCCAAGGCTTCCATGCCTACCTGCGCATGAGTAAAGCAGCAGGCCCAGTCGATCCGGCCTTGAACCCGCTTCTCCGAGCTGCTTTGCCCAGGTTCAGCCGCTCAGTAGGCTTCCTGCAGGCCTATCTTACATACACTGAAGCCACACGAAACCAGCCGCTGCCTGTGGACCGCCAAAATGGTGACAGCAATGAGGGTTCAGGAGAAGATGACCCGGTCGTTCAGGCCCTTGTTGACAATCTTTCGGCTCCTTCTCGTGAGCTTCGCCTTGCGTCTCTCAAGATTCTCCAGCAGTTCGAATCTCTCCAGCAGTTCGAATCAACTCCCGACGAGCTCCATTGCCATACCATTATGTTGGACATCGAACAGACGGCCATGGATCTGTCCAGTTTGAGAAATGTTGCCATGCATCTCCGCAAACTCGGCCAGAACTACTCACAGTTGAACGAGACGTCCTGGCTGGTCAAAGCCATTCCGTCTTTTATGTTCGGCATGTTGACAATCAAACTCTCCCCCTTGTGGGATGACACCATCGCTGCGCTCAAACTGGTCGGCGAGTCCAAGAACGGTGAAGAGGCCATCATTGCGATTGCCTTCAACTGGCTGGAAACACCCTCTCCCAGGTGGTCTGGGCCAGGCGGCCAGCCCACGCTCCAGAACCGCCAAGCGATCACTGATTTCGACTGCCGACATGTGCAAAAGCTCTGGGACATGGCGGATCACGTGGAGGAGGTGGTAAACAGCGCCACCGACCTCATGCTCAAGTCCTTCGACGACCAGCAGCAGACTGTTGACGCTCACGCCAGCAATGCGCGTGCGCAGGCTCTGAAGGTTCTCACCGCGATGCCTCACTTCGCTGAAAAGCGGTCTCGCAAGCTTGTGCCGTCTTTCCTGGCTTGGGCTGCTGACGGCGATGACACTTCTGACAGTCAGGAGGAAGACGACGTCCAGATCAAGGGCGAGGACTGGTCGCTTCAAGATCGCAAGGCGCTCATTGGCGTTTTCGCTCTCTTCATCAACCCCAAGGTCCTTTATCAAAACGAGAGAGTTTACCGGGCCCTTCTTCATCTTATGGAAAACGGCGACGTGGAAGTGCAGAAGCTCGCCCTGAAAGCTATCCTCGCATGGAAGCAGGAGGGTGTGCGGCCTTACCAAGAAAACTTGGAGTATCTGCTTGACGAGGCCAGATTTAAGAACGAAGTCACCGTCTTTTTACAGGGAGAGTCAACAATTCGACCCGAGCACCGGGAGGAGTTGATGCCCGTCCTTCTCAGACTCTTGTACGGCCGAACCATCTCAAAGAAGGGCGTCGCTAGTGGCCGACACGGCTTGCAGGCCACCCGTCTGACCGTCCTGAGAAACCTTAGCGTGGAAGACACGGGCAGCTTCTTAGACATCGCCATCGGCGGTCTGAAGGGTGCTCGCGTAGTCGACGAGTCTGGCTTCCGTGCCAGTTTGTTTGACAAGGAAATCCTTCCTCCTCGCAAGCAGCTTGGTTTCATGAACATGATGTTGCCGCTCATCAACGAGCTCGGCGCTCATGTTGGCCCTTATGTTGAGAGACTCCTTCACCCCGTCCTTTACTGTCTCATCTTTGCTTGCCGACGGCTTAGAGAGTCTGCTGCCGAGTCCGATGAAGAGAATGAGGAATCGAACGAAGCCTCCCAAGAATCTATGCTCAAGGTTATCCGGACCACTGGCTTGAAGTGCCTGATCACGCTATTTCGCAATGCGCAGGACTTTAATTGGTCACCTTACTCAGAACCCATCGTCAACGAGGTTGTCACTCCCAGGATTGAAAAGCTGCCCATCGAGACGGCGCAGTCGGTGTCTAGCATCATGCAGCTTCTTTCAACGTGGTCTCAGCTGCCCAAGGCCGCTCTATTCATCTCAATCAACGGTCAGATTTTGCCGAAGGTCATTGAGTGCGTGGCCGTACCCAAGGGAAAGGAAAATGTCAAGGTGTTTGCCTTGAGCATCGTCCGTAACCTCGTCAAGCTGGCCCAGGCTCCCGCTGAGGAGTCCGAGTTCAACGAGCTCATCCGGACTGAGCTTCTGGATGCCAACATGGAGTTGATGCTGAAGACGATCACCACCACACTGGAGACGCAGACCATGAGCAACGAGCTACTCGAGGCCTGCATCGAGACCATCGTAGAGCTGTCTCCGATGGTCGAGACTTCTGCGAACGTGCATGAGACTCTCAAGATTGCTACGTTCCTACTCAACCAACCGCCAAGACGAGTCAATCCTAGAGCGAAGGGCAAGATTCTTCTCATCCTTGAGCGATTTATCACAATCCTTGACTCCGGAGAGGCGGAAGAGAAGACTGCCGATATTGCCATCTTCGAGACCTTGTCTTCCCTCTTTAGTTACTTCAAAGATAGGGACAACAGACAAGCCTTGGCCCGTGTTCTCGCCGCCCTCGCCGACAAGGACAACACACTCCAGGATGTTGCTGAAATTTGCAGCGATCTCAACTCTTTCGCAAAGAATCGCGTTGACGAGCCGGACTACGACAAGCGACTGGTGGCCTTCACTCGAATCACAAACAAGGAAACACCCTTCACCGTCAAGCAATGGCTTCCTCTGCTCCACAACTTGATCTTCTACATCCGCTCGGATGAGGAGTACGGAATCCTGGCCTCAAACTCGGCGGACTGTCTGCGCAAGTTCATCAGGGAGGTGGCTTCCTGCACAGATGAGTCTGCAAAGACTGGTTTCGAGTCCCATCTGAAGACCATCCTGTTGCCTTCCATCTACACTGGAGCCCGGGAGGAGTCTGCGACTGTGAGAAGGGAGTATCTCAGAGTGTTCGGCTATCTCCTTTCGCAAATGCCGAAGTGGGAGCTCGTTGCGGACATGAAGGGGCTCTTGACTGGTGAAATCGCTGAAGAGACGTCTGAGTTGCCCTTCTTCTTCAACATTCTTAGCCCTGCTACCTCGCGACAGCTGGAGGCGATCCGAATGCTCGACGCTGTCAACGATGGTTCAGAGATCGGCAGCCAGAACCTCAGCCAGTTCTTCATCCCTCTTCTTGAGCACTTCATCTTTGGTCGCACAGAGGGAAGCGATGACCAGGGTTTGGGCGCTCAGGCAACGATTACCATTGGCAATTTGGCCCAGTCTCTGGATTGGAAGCACTATCGTGTTATCCTGCAGAGGTACATCAGTTACGTCGAGTCCAAGCCCGACAACCAGAAGCAGGTAATTCGGCTGCTTGCTAAGTTCTGCGATGCTCTCATCTTTGCAGTTGAGCAGAAGAGCGCCGAGCCAATGCAGGTAGACAACTCGGAGACAACCTCGCCTTCCGGCAAGAGACTCGTGCTCACGACACCCAATCAAGACAAGCTCAGCAAGGACGTCAACAACCTCTTCCTCCCTTCGCTGATCAAGCATCTGCACGAGAAGGACGAGTCCGAAGTCAGTTATCGTGTACCGGTTGGAGTCATCATTGTCAAGCTTCTTAAGCTTCTGCCATCGGAAGAGATGGGCCAGAAGCTTGCTGGTGTCCTTACCGATATCTGCCACATCCTGCGCAGCAAGTCTTGGGATGCCCGTGAGATGGCCAGAGACACTCTCGTACAGATTGCCTCGGTGCTGGGCCCAACCTACTTCGGATTCATCCTGAAGGAGTTGCGTGGTGCTCTCAAGAGAGGTTATCAACTCCACGTCATGTCCTACACCCTTCACTCGATGCTCCTCAAGGTTATTCCGGAGTTCCAGCAAGGTGATCTTGATTACACTCTTAGGTCCATTGTCTCAATAATCATTGACGACATCTTTGGAGCCACCGGCCAAGAAAAGGACGCTGAGGGTTACATCAGTGAGATGAAGGAAGTAAAGGCAAGCAAGAGTCAGGATTCCATGGAACTTATCGCCAAGTCAGCCTCCATCAGCCAACTTGTTGTCCTCGTCCACCCATTACAGTCACTTCTCATGCAGAAGGTCGATCTCAAGTTGGTTCGCAAAATCGACACTCTGTTGGCTAGAATCACCGCCGGTCTGTTGCAGAACCCTGCATCTGAGAGCCGCGACACTCTGATCTTCTGCTACGAAGTTATCCAGGAGGTCTACAAGAACCAGAAGCCAGAGGTGCAGCCGAAGATTGACTACCGGCTGAAGAAGTATCTCTACCAAAAGGGCGTTAAGAAGGACAATCACGGCACCGCTGGCAAGTACACTTTCAAGCTGGTCAAGTTCGCCTTCGACATCTTGCGGTCTGTGTGGAAGAAGTATGACAGTCTGCGCACCGCAACGAATATTGCTGGCTTTGTTCCCATTCTCGGCGACGCATCGTAGGCGGTGAGGACGACGTCAAGGTTGCAGCCTTTAGGCTCCTCACAGTCCTGGCCAAGGTTCCCTTCAATAACCACGACGATCTTCAGCTGTACAAGGTTGCAGCCAAGGAGGCTACGAAGAGTATCTCGATGTCAACCTCGACCACCACTGAGCTCTCGCAGGCTGCATTGAAGCTGATGTCGGTTGTGCTTCGAGAACGCAAGGACATTCCCGTCAAGGATGCCGCAATTGACATGCTGCTCGGCAAGCTGAAGGACGATCTGACAGAGACTCTCTACCGCCACGTTACCTTCAACTTCCTCCGTTCCGTTCTCGAACGCAAGATCGAGACCGCGGTGGTATACGACACGCTCGATTACGTTGGCACTGTCATGATCACCAACGATGACAAGGATACCCGGGACCTGGCACGAGGAGCATTCTTCCAGTTCCTTAAGGATTACCCGCAGAGAAAGGCTCGTTGGGTGAAACAACTCAACTTCGTTGTTGCGAACTTGACCTACGAGCGCGAGGGCGGGCGTCTGTCTGTCATGGAAGTTGTTCATTTGCTGCTCATGAAGTCTGCCGATGATTTTGTCCAAGAAGTCATCTCCACGTGCTTCTTGCCTCTTGTCATGGTGCTAGCCAATGATGACAGCGAGAAGTGTTGTCTCGCCGCGGGCGAATTAGTTAAGGAGATGTTCCGCAAAGCTGACAAAGAGAGGACTCAGAACTTCATGGCGCTCCTTCGGTCATGGGTTGAGCAGGAGGATAACCCTGCTGTGACGAAGCTGTCACTGCAAACCTTCGGTTTCTTCTTCGAGGCCAAGGAACCTTCCTCCAAACACAAGAAAGAAATGGAGTTGGTTCTCGGCAAGATTGGCGAAATCGTTGGAGCCGGTGACATCCGCGTTGCTGACGAAGACCTCATCAACACTGTCCTCCGCGACGTCCAGGTCCTTACGGAGAAGTACCCGACAAGACTGCTGTCGTCCGAATCTCGAGAGCTCTGGGGAGACGTCCGTGGCTGTCTGGTCCACCCAGAGAACTCAGTCAAACTGAGCACGACCAAGGTGCTGAGCACGTTCCTCGCGGACTACGCTGGCAAATCCAACAAGTCGGGAGAAGCTTTGAAGGGATCGCATGGCCTAGACCTTGAGACCGAGGACCTCGAGGAGCTCGTCAGACTGACTCTGTACGCTCTGAGAACCCCCGAGATTGACGATGCCCTTGCCGCGGAGATTACGCAAATCCTCATCTTCCTCGGTCCTCGTCTACCCGTCAAGGTGCAGAATGTGCCGGAAGCGGAGACTTTGGGAGACCGCGATGAAGCCGCAGCAGAGGAAGACAGAATCGACGAGCACCGCAAGGATCTCCAGTATCTGTTCTGGAAGCTCTCCTCGATCCTCCGTAAGGATGTTCGCCCCAAGTCAACCGCCATCACTCCCAAGACGGTCGCCATGGAAGTGTTGGAGACAATTTGCCGTCGTGTGCCCCAGGAGAACCTTGAGCCCTCGTTCAAGACCATCCTCTACCCTCTCCAGAACCTTACGGACCCCAACATCCCCGTTCCCTTCTCGACCGACGACCTCTTTAAAACCAGGCTTGAGGCACTCAAGACTCGGGCACAGATCCTCATGGACTCCTTGCAGAAGAAGTTTGGCACCGCCGAGTACACCAAACAGCTGCTAGCCATTAGGGAGGAGGTGCGAACGAGGAGACAGCAGAGGTCGAGCAAGCGCAAGATCGAGGCTATAGCGCAGCCGGAGAAGTACGGCAGGGATAAGAGAAAGAAGACGGAGAAGAAGAAGGAGAGGAAGAAGGTCCGAAGCCACGAGCACAAGCAGCTCAGACAGGCGTACAAGGGTGGTAATCATTGAGTTTGCATGGGCTGGCGTTTTCGGCAAGGAAAAAGGGTGCACAGGATCTAGAAAGGGTGTGATTATATAGTACAGGGGCTAATACTGCCCATTCATATGTGAGATCTATTCTATTGTTACAATAATTCCTGTCTTTTCGTGACCCAGGAGAGTAATGTTGGTATCCAGAACGCCGTCTTCTATGCAGTCATCCCCGGCGAACTTGAGGCCGTTTTGGGTCCGATTTTCCTCCACCAAATTTACTACGTGTTGTACAGTTCTAGAGTCGTTTTTCGGGACGCTCAAGCAGGGCCGTCCTTCTTTGCATCGACGGCCTCAGCTTCGGCAGTGCTCTCTTCGGGATAGAACTCGATGTCGCCGTCTTCGCCAAGAGTGCCTCTCTTCACCAACCTTCCCTTCTCGCGCATCAAGTCCTCGACAGTGACCTTACGATCGCCAAAGATACCCAGATGATCACTGATGATGTGGCGGTTGCGGCAAGACGGGCAGGTGATTAGGACGGAGCCGTGGTGGTAGCCCTGCTTGGAGACCTTATGCCGAGAACGGGTGTCGCACGGCACGCAGGTGAAGTCGAGCTGGTAGTGCGGCGAGGTTTCCATGCGCATCTGGGTGGGAGACTTGGCCTCGGCCTCGCGCGCTGCTTTCGGCTTCGGTATCGAGTGGGCGAAGCGCGTGGTGATGGTGGGTTGTAAAGGTAATTGGTGTTGCTGCGTTTGGATGGCTTGGAGGATGGGGCTACCACGGTTGAGTGGTGATGCACCGATGCGAGCTTGTCGCAGCATAGGCGCGAACTTCGTGAATGCTGAGCGCGAGGCCATTTTGACGTGTCTGAGGCGACTTGGGAGAAAGAGCTGATGATTGTGTGGTGATTATGTGATTGTGTGATGGCGGTGTTGGGTGCATTCGGCTAGGACTCTGACAGAGCTGGGCTGGGAATGCCGTCATTATCCTTCAGGTCAAACCTCGAAGAGAGAGAGAGTGTGAAAAAAAAAAAAAAAGAGCGGAATGGACGCCACAGGTGGCGTTCCCTTTGCTCCATAATGCTTTAGAGAGAGGCGAATCAGGGTCCTAGAGTCCTACTATTCCCGGTTTATCCGTGCAGTAGAAGCTAGGATAGGGGTCGAAATGATTGGATCCGACAACCCGGTCGCACCTTCCGCCTCGTGTGATATGCGCGCGGACCATCCCGACTGGGGCAGCACAGCGCAGCCTTGCCTTCTCTCCTCAGCGAACTTGAACATTTACATCTCTCCCCCCTTTGCGATGTCTTGTATTATACCCCAGCCCTCCGAATCTTCCTGCCGTGGAACCTGTCTTTCTTTGGCTAGCCAGCCTTTTCCGCGATAGCCGGACCAGACTTTCTCTTTTTGTCTGTATCCCACTTTGTTTCTTTCTCCCGAAGTAACAACATCTATCCTCGCCTATTCCGCCACACTTTCCGAGAGGAAAGCTACCCCGCCGCCACCGACTCAGGCACTCCCGCGATAGCTTTCTCGACCTGAAACGGCCATCCACCAAGATCGATTTCGTAGATATTATCTGAAGGAGATAATTCGAACGATACATACATATACACAATGATTTCTGGCAGAGGTGGAGGAGGCACGGCCATGCGGGCCGGCCGCATTCGGCCCCCGCGCCGACCAGGTCGGGTGAGTTGACGATACCCCTCCCCGAACATTAATACATTGGTACTCGTTCTCAGAGCAGTCTGGCGTCTCTTGTACTGCCGTCGCGAAGGCCCGAGTTTTAAGCAGTAATTTCTGCTCCTGTTATCTTCTCACCATGTCAACTCCCTTTCGCATTGTTGCTGCATCGCCGTCGTGTATTCGATCGCCACTTTGCCCAGTTGCAGCTCTCCGCAATGGCGGTCGAGTGGAAGAACATCGGGCACAGACAGAAAAACATCCAAAATGCGTGCTAACAGGTCCAAAGCTCACATCTGGCATCGATACTAGCGATTTCGAGCAGTGTTGGGAGACGCTGAAGCAGGCCCTCACAGACATCCACAACCAGAACTGCAGCACACTGTCGTTCGAGCAACTCTACCGAGCGTCTTACAAGATAGTACTTAAGAAGAAGGGAGAGATGCTTTACGAGCGCGTCAAGCAGTTCGAGGAGCAGTACTTCTCCGAGCACGTCATCCCCACAATCGAGCGTCTGGTCACGGCCAACCTGGTGAGCGCTGCAATGGGCGGTGCGGCCACCTCGGTCAACGAGCGACGAAAGATGGGCGAGATTTTCCTGGGCGGAGTAAGAAAGTCTTGGGATCACCACAACACTTCCATGAACATGACGGCCGACATCCTCATGTACCTCGACCGGGGCTA
Organism: Colletotrichum coccodes; assembly: GCA_020466075.1. NCBI lineage: Eukaryota > Fungi > Ascomycota > Sordariomycetes > Glomerellales > Glomerellaceae > Colletotrichum > Colletotrichum coccodes. The sequence goes on from JAIMZG010001078.1 coordinate 15,591, forward strand.
CACGCAAGATGCCCGCAAGGCGTCCATCTACACGGCCACCATTGGTCTGTTCCGCGATCATATCCTCCGGGCATCGCTCAACTCGAGCGGACAATATACCGTCTTCGACATTCTCAATTCGGTCATCCTCGACCATGTCAACATGGAGCGCGACGGCGACACGATTGACCGCCACCTGCTGCGGAACATTGTCCGGATGTTGGATTCTCTCTACGAATCGGACGAGGAAAACGAGGCGGAGAAGTTGTACCTGACTGTTTTTGAACCTGCGTATCTTGAATCCGAGCGGGAATACTACAAGCGCGAGTGCGAGCGGCTACTTCGTGACGCTGACGCTGGCGCATGGCTGCGACACACCCAACGCCGACTGCAGGAGGAGAACGACCGATGCGACACTACCATCCACTACGAGACGAGAGAGAAATCTATCAAGGTCGTTGAGGAGGAATTAATTTCGGCGCACCTGGATGATTTCTTAAACCTCGAGGGCAGTGGCTTGAAGTCGATGGTCAACTACGACCGCGAAGAGGAGCTGTCTATTCTCTACCAGCTGGTATCGCGAGTCGATTCGAAAAAGACTTCCTTGAAGAAGATTCTGTCCGTGCGTGTGGTTGAACTTGGCCTCGAGATCGAACAAATGTTGAAGGACACGAACTTTTCAGCCGCCTCTGCACAGGCTGACGGGGAGGAGATCGATGGCGGAGAGAAGGCCAAGGCGTTGAGCTCATCTGCTCAGCAGACGGCTGCGGCGATCAAATGGGTTGACGACGTGCTCAAGCTCAAGGACAAGTTCGACAACTTGTGGACCAAGTGTTTCCAGGAGGACCTCATCATTCAGACGGCTCTCACGAAGAGCTTCTCCGACTTCATCAACATGTTCACCAAGAGCTCCGAGTACGTGTCGCTGTTCATCGACGATAATCTTCGACGCGGTATCCGAGGCAAGACTGAAACCGAGACCGAGGCGGTGTTGGAAAAAGCTATTACCGTGATCCGCTACCTCTCAGATAAGGATCTCTTTGAGCGGTATTACCAGAAACACTTGGCCAAGCGTCTTCTCAACAACAAATCGGAAAGCCATGACGTCGAGAAGTCGATGATCTCCCGGATGAAGCAGGAGCTTGGCAACCAGTTCACCGCCAAGTTCGAGGGCATGTTCAGAGACATGGAGTCATCTGCCGAGTTGACGTCGGGCTACCGGGACCATATTAAGGGCTTGGGTGACGTGTCACGCAAGCAGATCGACCTCGGTGTCAACATCTTGACAACCAACTCGTGGCCTCCTGAGATCATGGGCCGCACGTCGCAGTTCTCCGAGGGCGGCAGCTGCATCTTCCCAGACGAGATCAAACGTCTTCAGGAAAGCCTCCTCAAGTACTACCTCACCAACCGCAGTGGCCGCAAGTTGACTTGGCTCGGATCTACCGGCAGTGCTGACGTCCGATGTGTCTTCCCCGCCGTTACTGGCGGCAAGGGACCCTTAGCGCGGGAGCGTAAGTACGAGATTAATGTTCCAACTTACGGTATGGTTGTGCTATTGCTCTTTAATGAGCTCGAGGAGGGCGAAGAGCTCTCCCTCGAGGAGATCCAAGCCAAGACCAACATCCCGCCTCAGGACCTCGCCAGAACCCTTACTTCCTTGGCCATTGTCCCCAAGGCCAGGGTGCTGGCCAAGGAGCCCGCCACCAAGTCCATCAAGCCTGGCGATAAGTTCAAGTTCAACGTGTCTTTCGTCAGCAAGACTGTCCGCATTAAGGCGCCCATCATCAATGCCACCAGCAAGGTCGAGGGCGACGAGGAACGGAAGCAGACCGAGGAGAAGAATAACCAGACACGCGCCCACGTCATCGACGCCGCGCTTGTTAGAATCATGAAGTTCGTTTCACTTTACACAATGTATCTGCCGCCATTGCTAACCACCCCTAGACAACGCAAGGAGCTTGGCCATTCACAACTCATCACCGAGGTCATCGATCAGCTCAGCAGTCGCTTCAGACCCGAGATTAGCCTCATCAAGAAGAGGGTCGAGGATTTGATCGTTCGCGAGTACCTTGAGCGGGTGGAAGATATGTCGACTCCCACGTACCGCTACCTCGCTTAAGGCACCACTCACCTTCACGTTGTGGTACAAACGATGGATACGATGCTTATGATAAGGTTAGAAAAGGGCATCTAGGGTTGCATAAGGGGGGTTAACGGACTTCTTCTACTAGGCATGGCGTTTTTAGGGCGGTCTGATTGAGAAACCACGCGTTCATATTTGGTTGTTTCCGAAAAGGGGTCAAGGTCGAGGGTATATCGGGGATGGTGAGAAACATGCACCGAGCATTATGCATTTCTTCCGCCATTTGGTCCAGGCAAGACCCTATGGTCGAGGAATAAATAAAAAAAAGACAAGCTTGCGACCATCGGACCTGATTCATACGTCGTGGGTCTGGAACACTAGTCGGTTCTGTAGATACTTCGTCTCTTTCGCATTTACAGAACTCTAGGTTTACGGAATTGCACGTCCAGGGGACTTGTCTGCTTCTTCTGAGAAAGCGAATGTTACGTTCGCAAGGCGAAAGTCTCAGGCACTCCGAAGCTGGTCATTTTCCAGCCACTTCCGAATGGTTTGTCAACCCTCGCCGGGAACGTCAGTTAGGGAGGCAGCAATACGCGAGCGCGGCCTCCACAGCCACTCATTCTCCTATTTGGAGATTGCGAGCGCTGTGTTCTGGATGCCTCGGCGGGGGGAGCTAGTGCCGGGTTGATCTCCGGCCTCGGCCCCTCTTTTTCTACCATATGCCTCCTATTTCCGTTTCCCTTGGCATACTGTTGATCGCGCCCCGGGTCGTAGACGGTACCGAGGGCTCGGATCGCCTCAGGCGAGCAGGGTCCAAGAGACCCGGCCCCGGGGAAGGGGGCCCAGTCTCCTGTGCAAATTCGACTCAGAAGGGGGAACGCAGATAGAGGCTGCCAGAAGTCTGCTTTGGGAGACCTGGCACGCTTTGAATGCTCATCGCACATTGCTTCTCTATTGGATGCCAACATGATATCAAGAACTGTAGAATCGAGAAAGCCATTCGGCCCGGAACTCCTTCTAAAACCTATTACACAAAAAATTCATGACCACCCGCTTCACCTCTTCTTCTCTTTGGGCTCGACGATGGGCTTCGCGTCCGTGATCTTGAGCCACTCCCCGTTGAAGGCGTTGATGAGCCAGTTGCTGAGTTCTTTCGAGTTGACTCGCGGTTAGTCATGACTTCATTCTGAGGTGCAAGAGAAGACTTACTATCGTAGACGATCTTATTCGCGCCATGAAAGTAGATGCCGTGATCGCTGTCGGGGAAGAAGTGGACGTCGTAGTTCTCGACGCCCTCGAGGTTGAGCTTGTCCAGGAGAGTGAGGGTGCTCTGGTAGTGAACATTGTCGTCGGCGACGCCATGCATCATGAGCCAGCGGACGTTGCCGGCAAGGGCCGTGACATTGGAGATGGCTGTCTGTTCGTAGCCCGAAGGATTGAGCTGCGGCGTACGCATGTAACGCTCCGTGTAGATGGAATCGTAGAAGCGCCAGTCCGTGACGGGGGCGACGGCCATGCCGTAGCTGAACGTCTGTCCGGCGTCCATCTCGAGCGTCTTGAGGGCGTTGAATCCGCCGTAGCTCCAGCCCCAGATGGCAATGCGTGCGGCGTCGACGTACTTTTTCGCGGCCCAGGCCTTGGCGGCGGCGATCTGGTCGTGCGCCTCCCAGTAGCCGAGCTTCTCGCGGATGAGAACACGATTTTTGCGGCCGATGTAGCCCGTGCCGCGGCCGTCGACAGTGACGACGACGTAGCCGAGTGCCGAGGCGACGTAGGACTGAAAGTCGACGGAAAACCTCTTGTGCACGCTCTGGGAGCCGGGGCCGGAATACTGCTGGAACAAAACGGGGTATTTCTTCTTCTCGCTGAAATGGGGAGGACGGCGCTCGACGTAGTTGAGGTCGACATCGTCGACCTTGATGGTGCCGTACTTGAGGATAGGGAGCTCATACTTCTTGGCGTTCTCGGCGAGCTCTTCGTTCTTCTCAATAATATGCTCGTAGCTGGTTGGGTTGCTGGGCGTGCTGATAACCTTTTGCCAAGGGATCTTGGGGCCCATGTATGTGAGGAGACCAAAGCCCGCGCCGCTGGAGAAAGAGATGTCGTAGTAGCTCTCGAACTTGGTGTCTGTGAACGGCTTGAGGTCGGACCCGTTGAGATGAACACTGTAAACGTGGCGTTGGATCGATGACTCCTTGGTCGAAACGAAGTACACCAAGTTGTTCGTAAGGTCGACTGCAGAGGCACCGTCCACCACTTCCCAGGCACCGCCAGTGAGATAGACGGGCTCTGGGTTGTCCATGGGTGAAAAGTACGCAATATGATCGCCGTTGTCGTGAATCACCGTGTCAACATAACCATCGTCTGGCCGGCCATTGGCAGGATCCGCGGGAATGAACTGAGTGTTATGAGAGATCTCGAACCAGCCGCCGTCGAGTTTGCCCACGTCAATGGTGTTGACTGTCTTGCCGGTGCGGGCCACAACATCGACGAGCACCACTCGCATAATGTCACTCACGCGGTTGCTCTCCTTGATCAGGACCTTGTTGTTGGCCCAGAGGACCATGTTGATGAGTCTGTCATCGTCCGCGAAGCCACCCTCGATATCCACCGAGAACACGTCGCCGCGCTCGACATCGTAGAAGAGAAGATCTACGACGGGGTTGTGGCTACCAGCGCGGGGGTATTTGATACGCTTCTCATCCGGGTACGTCTCTTCACCGGCAGGCTTCTCCTTGCCCGAAGGTCTCGACATGAAGTACTGCAGGGGGTACTCTGGGACGCCCGTCTCGTTGGTTCTCAGGAAGGCGACGTACTTGCCGTCCTCGGAATACCAAGTGGCGCTGTTGCCAGCAAACACTTCCTCTTCGTAGACCCAGTCGGGGATACCGTAGAAGTATTCGGGGCCACCGTCTTTGGTGATCTGCGTGACCTTCCTGTCGCCATCCAGTTTCCGCAGGAAGAGGTTGTTGTCTCTGGTGAAGACGATTGCATTGCTCTGAGGGCTCCAAGTTGCAAGCTGCACCCGCCCGTCGGGGTTCTCAGGATCGAGCGCCTCGGCTGTTTGGGTTTCTACGTCAAAGATCCAGTACAGTGCCGTGAAGGAGTGGCGCCAGTTGTGCTTGCGGTCGCTCGAGACAAGTACCTTCTTCATGTCCTTGCTCGGCCGGCCGCCGGATGGCGTCAATTGGCGGCCATCGACATCGATCCAGGGGTTCTTCATCAACGTGCGGCTCTGGACGACATCGGCCGACACTTGACGGTCCTTCTTGCCCGACCTGACATCCTCCACGACGAGGTAGTCCTTGCCCCGAGCACCCTGCTCAAGCAACAATCCATCCTCCCCATTCGGTCCCTCAATCCAGCTTATCGAGTGGGAGTTTGGATACCAGAAGCCGGACATGACCTGATCTAACGTCACAGGCTTTCCGGACCCGCGCGAAGTCGCTGACGGGTCATGATCGACCGTACTTCCGTGCTTGTATGACTTGTTGGATAGAAAGACGAAGAGAGCGGCTCCCCATGCAAGGAGGAAGGCGACGCCGAGTATCAGCAGCCCCTTCTTTAGCCCGCGGTCCATGCCCACGCGGCGTATTATGCCGGCAGGTGCCAGGAACGGCCCCGTCTCGAGGTCATTCGTGTCGGACTCCTTGTAGTCGTTCTCGTCGTCATCGTCGGGATGGTCGGCGTACCCGGCGCGCGAGGTGGACGGGGCGCGGCGCCTCTGGGATGAAGAGTGGTAGCTCTTCTCATTCTGCTCGTGCAGTCGGTCGAAGACGAGGCTAGTTGTGGAAACGCTCGAGAGGGACGATTCGTGCGACATCCTGGGGTCCTCGGCGGTCGGTTGACGAGACGCGGCGCCTGGTGCATCCATTGTGAGAGAGACGGCACTGATATGCAGTCCTTGTGGAATTCCTTGGAGGGACGGTACGCCAAGCGGGTGCAACCCTCAAAGCAAAAATAAAGACAGGATCGAAACTATGTGGATTGCGCAATGACTTGAAACGGCATGCTGTCTCGAGGCAGCTTTTAGTCCTCTTTTGGATACGGGAGGGCACGTCGACGACACCCCATGGATCGGAACACAGTCACGAGACGGTCGGGGGGTTATGGGAGGACGAAAGGGGGCGACGGAGACGGAGGCGAGCACCGGAGGGAGGGGTCGGCAGGTCGAGGGTCCAGGGTCGAGGTTCGGGGATGTCAGATGGTTGTGTATGTGCGAAGAAGGATCGTGAAAGCGAGTCAATGTCGAACAAAGATCAAAACCTACGTAGGAAGCTCGAGTTGCTTGCTTGGCCTCTGGGGAGCAGCTGCCGGGGTTAGCGGCGGGCCCCTGGTGGAGGTGGCCTGGGCCACGAGTGCCACAGCTATGGGAGTCCCCTCAGATGCCACGGTAGCCCCCATCTTTTGGGGCCTTGGATAGCATTTGGGGCATATTCACGGATGCGGAGTGCGGCAGGAGTGGGCTTGGCCCGTTTCAATTGTCACATTCCCAGTCGGTATCAGCCGGCGCCCTAGGTGGGCTCCGTCCTTATCGCCTTATCATGCCTTATCGTGCCTAATCGCGAGATGTAGGCCCCCCTGGTAGAAGGATTTCCGGGTTGATGCATTATTCAGAACCACCCATTAGAGGCAAGTCCGCGCCCTTGCTTCTCATCGTGGGTTCCTTCGGCAAAAATCATACATGGATTCATGCCATCTTGAACCACTTATTTATAGGCCATCTGTTCATCACCCCATCAATTAAGAAGACCAACCTAAGGAAACAAATATGTGGAAATAGGCGTTGGGCGCCATTTGACGCTCCGGGTTCTTCTTGAACTATAGACGGGCTGCGAATGAATAGGTTGGAGGTTTTCAAATCGTCTTGCATTTGATTAAACACCGAAAACGTTTTTAACAGTGGCATCAGACTCCCGACCAGACCCCCAGTATGCTACACATTACCACGCAAAATTGAAACCAACCCCCAGCCCGGCAAGATCTCTTACAACAGCTCTTTACTTGCACCTCCCCACAGGCATCTGCCACCATGACACTATTAAGCAGCAAGCTGCGGCGCAACAGCAGCATCCTCGTGGATCTTCTCCACGACGCACGCCGTCCCGTACGCGCAAGTCTGCGCGAACCCGCCCAGGTCCGCCGCGTCGAACCGGAGGCAGATGATGGCGTTGCCGCCGCGCTGCTTGCACTCGGTGACCACTCGGCCCAGTGCGTCGTTGCGGCAGTTGTACAGCATCGTTGTAAACCACCGCAGCTCGCCGCCTGCTAGCGACTTGATCACCATGCCGAGGCTGGCGGCGATGTTGCGCGACCGGACCGACAGGCCGTACACGGCGCCCAGGGTGCGCACAACGCGGTAGCCGGGGATGTCGAACATTGCTGCCCACGGATGTGAGCCTCGATTGTATTGACGTGTCAGTACGGGTATAAGACTCACTCGTTGTGATAACTCCGCCCGTCTCGGTAAAACAGTGCAGGTCGGAGAGCTCGGGTGGGACGTTGGCCACATCCTCGGACTTGGCGTCGCTCTTTCTGTTCATGAAGTTCATTATGTGATTATGCGACCCCGACTTTGGAGAGGCTTTGCTCAGTGGTTGAGAGATGTTCGTGTACGTCTGCGATGGGCAATAGAGTGTAGAGTCTGATACTACGAATTCAAAGCCGCTAATGAGAACTGGAAGTAGCTTTATATGCTCTCACATCTCTATCGCCAAAATTACCTCAAGCCTCATCGCCCATCAACAAGACAGTGAGGCCAGCAGCCCGTGTAAGCCGGGCATCGAACGGAATCGAACCCGCAGCCGAACGGCCCCACGCGGCGCACGCTCAGGCTTGCTATTGGACGATATTTGGGCTGAGTCACCGGACCGTATTTCGTATCTGCACCGAGGCAGAGAAACGCGACGGACCCGGGTGGGGGCTGTGGTCATAGGGCAGACCCGGGTGCCTTGGCGGCGCATCATTTGCATGCTTTGGAGTGTACAGCAACCAGCACGTTCACCTACGACTGTTTTCGTCCAAATTTCCCTCGGCCCTATACATTATGCCTGGCTGGGTTTGCTTATTCGACGTTCAAGCGCGGGCGGGTAAGTCTCGAATCAGAGCACTGAGAGCTTCAGTTTCATCTGTGGTCCTGGGTCCTGGGGAGCAATTCAGAACGGCAATACATTAATTGACAAAATGATTCGAATTGGGCCCTCGCTCTTATTTGCGCTGATCTTGTCCGACTGCATTGGCTTCGCTGGCTCCTCCGGCTCTTTGTTTCTCACTTGTCGCCTCCAAACCTCAAGAACACAAGAGGGTGAGGAAATCAAGAAAACGCCGTACGAGCAATAGACCGATAGTAAGAGATAACCAACGAGACGGCCAGGTAGAGAGCTAGGGATGTCCCCCAATTCGGCAGGCCGGGACACAGTGACTTTAGCCGGACCACTCGCATCACCAACGTCACCAGCTAGAGTTTTCGACCGCGTTCTTTTACCACAAACACAAATGAACCAGAATGCTACCTCGAGCGCTCATTTCCCAATTCGTCTGTGAACGCAAACTGAAACATATAGCTAAGAGTTGGAGGTCGGTCATCTCGCTAGGGTCAAATACCCTCCAACCATGAACGTTCTCGGAGCGTAACCGCCGTTGTTATATTGAGTCCCCATCCGACATTCCCGGGCCCGCGATATAAAAAACTGTGAAGACAAAGGAGTATGATGAATAGCTATAATGGACATTCTACCTTCTCATATGAGTTTTCTTCATCTTCCAAGTTCCAACCGCCGAAGCAACTGCCAAGATGTTCTCTCACGCCGCCCATCTCGTTCTCCTCGCCTCCCAAGCCCTCGCAGCAACAACCCTGAACTGCCGCGCTGCATCTATAAGATGCCCCCTCGTCTTCGACGGTCGTGTCCCCGCCACCGCGACCCCGCAAGATTTTAACACGGCCTCCGGCGGCGGCTGGAACCCCTACAACCCCGACTACGTCAAGGGTGAAGGGCTGCTCTGGTCCGACATCCTACTCCTGCCCCAGATCGCGCTGCCCTCGCGCTTCGATGCCGGCGAGAAGAGGCTCCCGCTCGAGGTGACGATCTCCGACCAGAGCATTTTCATGAACCAGCGCGGCTTCCGGCGCGCTGGGCTGCAGTTCGCAAAAGACGCGAACGTAGGCAGTCCCGCTGGCACGGGTGTCAAGACGTTGCATTTCAGCGTGAGACAGGATGCGGCGAGGCCGTTGAACCTGACACATGAGTATCTCGTAAGTATTCTTCCCGTGGCAAACACTTGGCGATTGATTCGCGATGCTGAGGAATATGAAAACAGAATGTCTGGCATGAGACAGCGGCGTACGATGCAAATCAGTTCAACTTTCAGACTGGCACCATCATCGGCCAGACGGGGCTTCCGAAGAACGCTTTTAAGCTCCTGGACCGGAATAACAAGCTCATCTGGTCGACACCGATGGTGGCTGATGGCTCATGGCAGAACTTTGCTCTGACGCTGAACTTTTCCGAAAAGTGAGCCCTGTCTTCTTTACTTCATGCTTCGTGAAAGAGTCATAGACTAAGACGTCGCAGTACCATCCAAGTCTGGTACTCTACTGGTGACACTCCGCTCACCAAGCAGGGCGGTTTCATCTCGACCAACCTCGTCGGCGACGGGCAATATCAGATTGGTATCTTAAAGAAACCCACCGGAACCAGCGATGTCGTCAACTCGGGGTATCAGTCAAGCAACTTGAATGAAGGTCAGATATACGGAGGCATCTTCATTGAAGACAGCGCCAATGGATGTGTGTCTACTTGAGCCTAGCGTATGGACTCATCTATGAAGATCTATGTTCACATTTATACTTCTTTATCTATATCGCTCGTCAGTGGACCTCCTGAAGCATGGCTGGCTGAACTTGAGGGAGTTGTGCAACAGGCTCATTTCGGCACATTAACAGCCGTGAAACTCGCCCGCAAAGGCGCAACACTGATGACGCCATTGAGCGACGCCCACAAGTCCTCGCCCTCGGGGCTCTCCTCTGCTTGCCGCTTGATATCAGCCAGCTGCGGCGCCCACCGGAACTGGTAGGTACGCGAAGTCGCCGGCTTCTCGGGGTCGGCGGGTACGGGACTGAAAAGCCCTCCCGTGGACCACCGGCCGTGTGCTGTAGTCGTCAGCCTCACCGGCCGGTTTGCGACATCGGCGACCATGGGGACATTGATGCTGTAGACCTCAACGTCCGGATGCCATTTCCGCGCAAGGTCTCCAATCAGCGCAACGGCGCGGTCACATGCCGCTCGGATGACTTCGTCAGGCTGCACTTCTTTACTCCCAAAGCTAAGGGCCACAGCCTTCCTCCCGCACTGCGCAGCCTCCATGGCACCGCCAACGGTGCCGCTGCTCAAGGCATAGACGGTACTCGCATTGCGGCCGTGGTTGGGGCCCGAAACGACCAGGTCAAAGTCGTTGGGCTTGAAGCCCGTGTGAAACAGCCCTATTTGGGTGCAGCTGGCAGGGAGACCGTCTACGACGAGCCAGCGATGGGTGCGGTCCTCCGTCTCGTCACAGCCGGGGACGTTGCACGTCCTGTCAGCAAAGGACAGCGGGCATCTGCTCGCGGCGGTCAAGGTCTTGCCGACTGCGTGGGCCTTGCCGATCCAAGACAGCGGGCGGTCAGGGATCACAACGATGGTTATGTGGCCAGCCTCGTTCAAGGCGTTGACGAAGGGGGCCAAGTAGGGCGAAACGGACGACGGGGGCCCGTCATCGTTGACTACCTACGGTGGAGGCGCATCAGTATGTTGCCGTACTGTGTCCCCGGTGCGGGTCTGTAGCGAGCGCGGCGGGAGGTAAAAGTATTTACCAAGAGCCGCATTCTTCGCAAGTCGGCGAGTTCCTGGTGGGAGGATGGTTCCTTGCCGGGAGTCAGGCAGCAAAATATTGATAGCTTAGCGCTGCCAAGCTCTCGGGTCTGGAGAACTTTCAAGCAGGCTGAGCCGCAGCAAGGGAAGAGAGAAAGAGAGAGGGGGGGAGAGTGGGAGAGAGGCGACGGAGGAAATCAAGAATCAGGCTACCGGCCGGGGTTCCGCGGAGCGGAAGGGTGGTGTAGACGAGAGTTTCCAAGGACAGACTGTAGCTGGGCGAAGTATGACGCGCTCAGTCACTCGAAGAGGAATAGAGGCCTGCTTATGAAGAAAAAGGCAGGTTGTCCGACAGCCCGTCGTGGATTTGCTGGTGTCCGTGGTAGTGCGGTGCTGACTTTGTCCGACAAAGGTGTGAATCATCTTTTCGTCTCCTTGACTCGCCGACAACGGCGCCGTCGAATCGGATGGACCCACGAACGGGATGGCGACCAAAAGTGCAGAAAGGGCAACTCAAACGCCGAATAATGCCTCAGTTCGGATCGTGAGCCGCACGAGGGCTGAGAAGGCTAGGACGAGGCATCCCGGGCTGGTGGTGCGCCTCGCGGTTTGCCTGTTGATCCCGGCGGGTCTGAACCACCATCCGCTTGCTCGCCCTGTCTTGGTTCGCCGGTACAGTGGCGTGTGGTGTGCAGCCGGTGTAAGCCGCCAACTACCGCCCTATGTCGGAGCTCATCCCCGGCGTCGACTGCCTGTAACACACCGAGATGCACTGGTCTCCTGCTGTGGTTGGTTCATCGAGTGCTGACGGAAAGCACCGCGCAGCAGCACGTTGGGCAGGACCAAGCTTTCTTGTTGACCACTCGCCTTCGTCGTGCCGCAAACCACATGTCATTGCCTGCAACACTCCAGCCAAAGCAACCGCACCCAACGAGGCTCCCGCGTGTGCCTGTCATATACGCAAACACACATAAGATGCCTGCCTCCCTTTCACCTGAGCCCGTCGGGCCACACTTCCTTGCCACCCTCCGGGCAAATTCTATAAACACAGCCTCTGTATCGGATTCATCAGCCGCGAGTTATCGTGACACCGATACCGGGCATGGCACACTGGTCTAACTCCAACGCGAAGAACCCATTCTCATGGGCCGGGCAAGCGGCCGACGACCCTTTCAGCCAGCAATGGCTCCCGAACCGTGACCCGTCTGCTCAGCCCGTCGGGCCCGCCGGTCTCCTCAGCACTGACGCCCCGAGGAATGACGAGTCCCTGATCAAGTGAGTCGGGCTATGGAAACCCTATTCGGGAGAGAGACTGACCGTTGCAGGGATTTCAATGACGAACTCCCAGACCATGAGATGCAAGAGAATTTTCTTGGTCAGTCGTCATGGCTTCTTGTCAATGGAGCGCCAGCCGACCATAGAGATCTCCCGTTCGACCTTGCCATCGACAATGGTATCGATCTCGATGCTGCGAAACCCGTCTCGTACGGGCTCGCCCGGACAAGCAGTCAAGCAAGCTCTACCGGAATAGACGAGGAGTCTGTCAGTTTCAGCAATGCCGATGATCTGTATGATACTGGCTTTGATGTTGGCTATGGCGATGGCACCTTCAACGACATCAACAGCCCGGGAACGAGTTTCTCCGATGTCATTCTGTCCACGAACCCTTCCTTGGAGAACAGCCCTGTTGCACCGAGGTGTCCTTTCCTCAGCATTCACAAAGGAAACTTCATACCTGGGCCGTCGAGAACCGCGCCAAGCGCTCCTCAGTCATCCATCGTCAATGTCGAAAGGAACTTCTCGGGCGTTGGCCCGGCTTCCTCCAGTACGCCCAGAGGGGTTTCGAGACAGAATGTTAGCGCACTTTCGACGGGACTAGCAAACCAGAGCCTATACGAGGCAAGTCCCGGTTCTGCTTCGGAGTACTTTGAGCAGTGGAGTTCGCGCGCCGGCGACGACGTGCTCGAGTCTCTCGACGTAGGCATGTGGGATGAGTCGTCCCTTTCTGAGGGGTTCGTTCCATATACCCAGAGCCAACTAGGGCCCTCTTTCGTCATTGATCCTCCTGAAACCTCTGATGTGACGATGGGCGAGTTGGACGATTGCACAACATCCGAGTTTCTCACATCCCCCGAGATACATCCAATCGACTATTATCTCTCGGCAAGTTACGCACCCGCCCAGCTCACAGAGCCCCGAAGCGTCCCCAATGTGGCGATCCCATCGGCCTCTGCGACGAACCCAACGAACCGTCTCTTGGTCCCATCCCGCCGACGACGTCGGAAGTCGGACCCCGTCAGCATGAACGCTGCTTTCAGAGACCAGCCCTCAGCCTCCAGCCCCCAGCCGATAATGAACGGATCGGGCATCGTGTCGCTCCGAGGGAACTCTTCTCAGAACACCAGGGCCCGATTCTCCTCGCCGGTGGGCAGTCCTCGCTTTCAGCGGTTGCGCCCGTCCGAGCCGCCTAGGAGCTCAGCGGTTACCCCTCCCATGCCTATCGCCTCTCGGCCCCGAAGGTTAAGCGCTACCAGCACATCCCCTGACAGCCGGGCTATGACGGCTCGGCCTGGTCGACCCGGCCCTGTACGCGGACGCCGACACGGCCCCATGGACCCAATTTCCCGTGGCCAGGCCAAAGAAACCCGGAACAGGAAAATGGTATGCATTCGATGCAAGCATTCTAAGCAAAAGGTTTGTGCCTGCCCTTCTATGTGTGAGAATAGCAGCTAAATTGTCGCCAGTGCAAGCGAAGCGACGACTCCTTCGATGGCTCTTGTATCGGTTGCGAGAAACACGGGGGGTCTCAAAGGTGGCCAGGGCCATGCGTCAAGGCTCACTTCGAAGATCTCGTCCTTTCGGGTTCATGCAACTACTTATGTGAGTGGTCGGTTCCGCTTGTATGTTGGTAGATGCTAATCTTCCCACAGCTCAGCGTGCCATCTACCACCCGACACTGGACGGTGCCAGACTCATTCGCAGGGAGCTACCCAGGCAAATCCGGGTTGACGAACTTTTAGAGAGATTAGATCGCGCCCGCAGGCGGTTCAACTTCAAGGCCTACCAAGACGGCCAGCCAATCTACGTACTCGACCTTGATTCTTGCTACGAATATCTTCTGAGCCTTAAACAGCAGATGGATGGTAGAGAGTACAGTTTCCAGACTTTCATCGACCGGGAGCTCTTGCGGACAGATCCGAGAAACGACGACTGGGAACGGTGCATGACACAAACGATGACACCAGGGGGAGATTGGCTTTCTCTGCTTTGTGATATCAATAAAATGTCAAGCCACGCCAGCTTCTCCTACGTCTCGAAGCCTTACTACACCGCACCAGGGACAGCGGTAGAGCGGGTCATCGACGCCGAGGATCCAAACGAAGCGGACAATTTCATACTGGCAACCCAACTCTCGCGGATCATCTGCCGCAAGCTCGAGCTCAAGGCTTACCAGCATCTGCAGCGTCTACTGCATGAGTCAGGGACCATGGACGACGATGGCATATTGCCGTTTTTGCGGAGCTTGGGTCGTATCGTTCTGACACTGCGTTGGGGGCTCTCCTGGCGGGCCGTCGTCCCCGAAGACCTCGCCATGAGCGACCACAACGACGCCGCCGATCTGCGGCAAGTCGAGTCTCGGGTTCACTCTCTATGTCGAGTGCTGTATTTCTACTATTGCTGCGTCCGCAGACGCCTCCCCGTTTGGACGAATGTCGACGCGCTGAGAGGCGTTCACTCAAAGTACCCGGGCGCAAAGGTCGAGATCTGGGATGACTTTCCTGGTAATGAGAGCGTTGAAGAGTTTGAGGCGTGGATAGGCCGGGGCAGACAGCTCATCGTCGGCGCCGGAGTCTTGGACCGACTCAAGCCAATGGGAATAACGGCATAATGTTTTTGGATGTCATTTGTTTCAACCAACCAGACATTATGCCTTGAATCAACATCGTTGCAGAGCTCTCGTACCTTAGGGTCAAACACGATGGGAGTTCATATGAAATGAACAACTCCCTTGCAAAAATTGCCCTGGCGTGGATTGTTGGCCTGGGTGAGGCTGGAGGTTACGAGCTTGATTATGGCGGCCGTATCTTTGTTCTCGGGTTAGGCACTTCTCAATGTGTCGCCTTTTTTTCTTCTTTCCATGCTTTTGGGTAACTTGAACCATGTTGTATTCGAGTGCCTCGGGATGATGGATTGGCGTCGTTCGCCTTCTGAGTGAGCTCTTGTGAGCGACATGGGCGTTGGAGGCTGTTTGCGCACGGGTGTTTTGAGTGGGAAACAGTCCACTCACTCTTGCGAACGCAAGTAAGGCGCCATGTCAGTGTTCTGTACGAGATACCATACCGTGGAAGCCCTATATTTAGGAGCAGATCGTCCAGAAGCACGCGAGCAGGAATTATTCTTCACTTGGAATTTGCGAAACTTTTATATGAGGACGTTGAGATGGCGATCGGAACTAGAAGCTCAAGCGCCAAACGTCGTCAGGGACGAAGCAAGTGCCGTGCCAAGTCTCGAACCATCTCCCGGCAAACTGTTGCGTTCCAGCCCGAATTCGGCTCAACAGCCCGTTCAATATTCAGGCAGCCAACATCGAGCTTTATCGAGCCGGCGGACTACACAACTCGATGTCGCCTGATCTTGAGTCCCCTCCTCGACCCATTTGTCTCTCGGGAGTTCTTTGAACCGTTGGCATCTCCACCAGACCGCAACTGATCATCCGCAGACCAGCCCCGAACCCGTCTAGCGTGCGCATCCCCCCCAAGCTCCAAGCTTTTTAGGTCCAGAGGTTGATGGCTGACAGTGAGGGGAGGGGGAGGGGACGGGATGGAGGGACCTGCGGGCCCTGCCCCCGGACACTCGTAGTCCATCCTGGATTCGAACATCTTACCCCCTTCCCAGCCATCTTCTTTTCCGACTATCTTCGACCAGAGAACGTGCATCGCCATGTTTCCTAGCCTCGGGGGGGAGGGGTGGGTTGGCGTAGGACAATCGCTTCGAAAAGAAGCAAAAGTATGGAAAGTGAGGGAAAGCAGCGGTGAAAAAGGAAGATAGGACTTGGTCCAAGTCGCAATTGGCTGGATCACGTCTTGTTCCTGGCCGGACTCTTTCCCTCCTCCTCCAGTCCAATCCAAAGCAGATCCCAGTGAACGAGGGATTCCCACATTCCGCCGCTCCCCGCCCACTCAAAAGCCTGATCGCACAACGACGGGGGGAGGGACGACCAAAAAAAAAAAACTCCCATTTGCCCACTGCGGACGATTGCTTGCATCGCATTGCTTGCATCCTTTTCTCCCACGCGAGGACGAAGGGGGAGCAACAAAAAACCACCCCAGCTCCAAAGCCCAAAAGCTCCACGATAAACACTTCAACCGATCAAGGGGTCCCCCGTCTTCCCACGAGACTCTCCCACCAGTTCGTGAGCTTCTTCGCTTCGCGGGCCTGCTCCATCAACTCAATCAAAGCCCATGTCGGAGTCATAGCTCCCTCCCTCCCCCCTTCCCGTCCTCCAGCTCTGCCTCGTGTCTTTTTGCGCCACACACACACATATCTCGAATCCACACACCCCCCTCTCAGACCAGAGAGAATTCGCATCCTCGCCCCCAGCGTTGCATTCTCCAGCCTCGCATATCACCGCACACAAGGTTTTCTCCTCCCGCCGGTCTCACCTCCTCTCACCTTTCACTCTTCACCTCACGCACGCCTCTGTCCCCCTTCACCTGCACAACCATTGCACAACCACGACAGCCCGATCCCCGCTGTCTCTTCCTCGGCCCCTCACCCCAGTCTCCGTCTCTCCTCGACGCCTTGTTCGGAGACAACGACACCGCCGAAAATGGGCTTCTTCGACTTCGACACGGGCAGCGTGATCTCCGCCCGCTCCTCGCATTCGCGCCGCCACTCCTCCAAGAAGCACCACAGCAGCAGCAGTAAGCACCGCTCCCGCTCGCGATCCTCCTCGCGATCCCGCAAGCGCCACAGCAGCGGCGGCGCGCCCAGCATTGCCGCTTCCATCTTTGGCGGTGGCGACTACCAGAAGCACAACTCGTCGCGGTCCTCCTTCTTCGGCATCCCCAATGCCTCGCGGTCGTCCTTTTTCGGGTTCGGAGGTCAGTCCCTTTCGTCTATGCCGCCCTCATTCTGTGGCCCCCGTTGTCCATGCTACCGCGCTCCCAATTGACACATTCAAAACTACCCGAGACGTTCTGGCTGACACCGTATTCGTATAAACCCCACAGGCCGCCCCTCGTATTACAAACGCTCCCCGCGCAGCGGCTTCGTCCAAAAGACGCTCAAGCAAGTAAAGCGTCTCTGGCGCGACCTTGTCTACTACGCGAAAAAGCACCCCTACAAGGTCGTCGCCCTCGTCATCATGCCCCTCATCACAGGCGGCTTCCTCACGGCCCTGCTCGCCCGCTTCGGCCTGCGCCTGCCCCCCGGCATCGAGCGCATGATCGGCATCGGCGCGAAAGCCGCCTCGGGCGACTCCATCGGTCTTGTCGGTGAGGCCGTCCGCATGGCTAGCGGCGGTCTCGGCGGCGGTCGCGCCGGCACTGCGCATGCCGAGAGGGGGTATGATGGAGAGTACTCGTGGGAGAGGAGGAGTCTCGAGCGCGAGGGCGTGTTTGGCGGCGGCGGCGGCGGCTGGGCCGATGGGCTCATGAAAGGCGTTGCCAAGATGTTCGTTTGAGACGGTCCCCTCTGAACCGGGTTCAAAGGGACGACGAGTCCCGTCGCGTCGCCCCACCCCGATCCCAATGGTCGTCTATCGATTCATGTTTTGGGCGTTCGGGTCACAAGGTTTTGATATTCTGGTTCGTCCGGTGTAGTTCTGGGACGGACTCTGCGAAAACTCCAGCCGCGTTAAGACAATGCATGGTGCATTATATACCTTTTATGATAGATACATCAAGAGACGAATTATGACCACATCCAACATCTAACCAGTCGCTGCACGATAGTATGCTATTATTTCGAGAGCTCGACTTTGGAAGAGTACGACATTGATGGAATATTGTTCTAAAACTCATGCAGTACACAGCGACTGACCGACGAAGACTATTTCTTCTTCCGGCGACCACCGCTCGTAGGCTTCCTTTTGGACGGCGACGGGTTGGCAGACTTCTTACCCCGCGAAACCTCGCGTACCGGCTCGCGGGCAGCAGCTTCCTCGACTACAATGGCCTCCTTTCGGCCACGTCTCGTCGTCGTCGTCGGCGGTGGGGGTTGGATAATCTGGGCACCATTGCCGGTGTCGTCGCTCGTGTTCTCCTCGCTGCTGTCTTCACTGCTGTCTTCGCTGCTCTCCTCGGGTGGCGGGCCGCGTGAAGCTCGGCCGCCCGCAGGTGCAGCAGAAGCTCGCCGTCCATCAGTAGAGCCAGAGATGTTCCGTCGTGAGGCAGCAACGCGGGGGCCCTCCGTCTGAAACTGGAAGGGATCCACGTTTGACCGCGATTTTGACATGGACGATGTTGATGACGCAGGCGACATGTTCGGGGGAGGTCCCCATCCCTCTTCGGGTGGCGGAGGTCCTCGCCGTGAGCTGCGAGACTCCGAGGGTTGACGCTGAGCAGCAGTGCCTTGTACGTACGCATAGTTGAACGGCGAAGAGCCCCTCTCATCAATGATGCGAGACTGAGGGCGCTGAGAGGCCGAAGTGGCCGAGCGGGGTCGCGTGCGAGAAGCGTTAGGTGGTGGGAAGTAACCCATAGGTGGCATCGCATCGCGCGTTTGTACCTCTGCGAATGTGCCTGGAGATGGATGGCGTGGTAGGTCATCGTCGGCAGTTACTGTCGGCGATCTTCTGCGAGATGTCGGCTCAAACTGGGACAGCGGAATGGCGAACCGCTGCTCTTTTTCCCGGCGCTGCTTGCGTTCTTGCTTGCGTGCCTCCTTTTCCATGCGCTTCCTCCGCCGCTCGAGGGCCGCCATTTCTCCCTTGCTGAGGTTCACCTCCAGCTTGCCCCGTTCTTGTGCGCGCCGAACGCGGGCGAGAGCTCTTTGTGCCAGTGCCTCGTCCCGCTCTTTCGGGGAGAGTTGTTCCCAGTCGAAATCGTCTGCATCTTCGTCCTCGTCGGAAGAGTCCTCTTCGGAATCCTCGCTGTCATCTTCGTCCTCGTCCTCGTCCTCGTCGTCTGAATGCTGATATTCGTGTGCTCTCCGCAATGCAGCGGTCCTGTCACCCAAGTCTGTGCCCGTAAAGCGTAGCGGGTCGCTGGCAAACCGCTTCTCTCGCGAAACCAAACCAACACCTTGTTTATCCGAATCGTCCCCTTCCGTCTCCAACTCCTCGACAACTCTCCTTCCATCCTCCCAGTATCCCTGTTGCGCAGCTCCCTGTTTCCTCCGCCCGCGCCTTGATGGTCTTCCCCATTGGGGCGCAAATTTGGGAGCTCGCGGCCGACCATCTAGACCGCCTCCCCGGAAAAAGCCTCATCGATTGGCTTGTCCATAAAAGCGGCGTGGCCAAGGATGACCACGCCAGAAGCACCAACGAGCCAAAGCAGCGTCGCGAAGGGCGAAGCGTACAGGCCGAGAGGAACGGAAATGACGAGGAGGCCGGTCCAAAGCTGGGAGGTGGTGGCTTTGAAAGAACCGATCTCGAGGTCACGGCCGTCGAGTTTGCCAATGAGGAACATGCCTGCAATGACGAAAAGGATGTCGAACAGCAAGACCCAGTTGGTCAACAGGGCGTATACACTGAGCATCAAGAACACGACACTGTAGTTGCTGGAGAAGTAGGAGAGGTTGTAGTTCCATCGCGACTGAACCTCGCCGAAGTTGGCGGGCTTGGAGAGGCGCTTCATGTCGAAGAACTCGGAGACGGGACGCAGGTTGGCGAAGCGGCTGCTCAAACCACCGGAGCGCATGCTATTGAAGCGATCCGACAGATTGAGGCGGGACGTCAGGGCGTCGATGGGAATTTGGATGCGGGCCATGGTGTCGGCGGACGGGAAGTCGAAAAGGCGATTAGTACGCGTCGGTGGGTGGGTGACAAACGTGAGAAGAGGGAGACGTCAAGAGAAGATGTCAAGTGCCGAGGATGACTGTCTATGATGGGTCGTCTAGGGAAAAGACCGTGTTCTATTTAAGCGGGTGAAGATTAGTCGAGTACGCAGGGTCGATAGTCGGGAAAAGAATGATTGGGTTTGAAACATTTTGGGAGGTTCAGGCCATGTGTCTTTTCAGCTCCATTCCATGTGGAATTAGCTTTTTCGACGCGCGGAACGGAACACGTACGTACCTCGGGGCTCAGACCAAGACACTCTGTAAGCGGTTGCCTGAAAGAAAGCGCGATGGGCTTGTTGCAGGGAATCGACCGACTGCGATTGCGATGATAATAAAATTAGGCAGTGACTGACCGAAGTCGACAAAGTCGTGGTTATTGTTGCAGTCGTGTTGTGGCCGTCGTGGCTCGGTAATGGGGGACCGAACTTTTCCTTCCGACAGCTCTCCCCTTTTTTCTTTTTCCCCCCTTCTCTCCTTCTCGGCAGGTTTGACTGGACCCATAATCTCGTTAGTCCAATGTCCAGGGGGTAGCTTGATGATTGGCACTAAAAGCCGCACGGCTTCCCACACGTCTGGTTGCGCGGGATGGGGAGAATGGGAAAGGGTGCCCCTGTCCGCTCGTCCGTGTACCCGGCTTGGAAGGAGAGAAATCCTGTGAAAGCAGAGTCCAAAGAGATCCGGTCGATAGGTCGATGGGAAATGCGCTGGCCTGAAAGCCAATAGCGCGACAAATGCCAGCCATGATGCAGCGATGGAAGGGATGGAGGTAGCAATGGAAAGAAGGGGAAGGTGGATGGAGAGCACCTGCCCGAGAAAGCGGTGACTGCCTCAGATGGGATGGGAATGGGAAATGGGATTTGGGAAGGCACAATGGGGAAGCTATCACATACCTAGTCTGGACTTCACCAGGTTCTTTCCCTCAAACTTCGCCTGGTTTCCGTCCTCATTCGAATTGAGGTCGAGAATCTTTCCCCCTTCTGCTGCGATAATTCCGATTGTTTGATCCTTTCCTGCTGAGGCCAGCTGATTGCGAAGGGCTCGCCTCTCGTCGATACTTGGCGTTTCCTTCCTTCCTTCCTCCCTTGTAAAGAACAAGAAAACCGTCACTAGTCAGAATGATGCATCTCCTACCATCCACCCTTCCGACTCTGACGGTCAGAAAAAGAGGATCAATAGCAAACGACGCAAAGTGAGGGGAGAAAGGACAAAGAAAGCGATCGAAGAGGGATATGCGCAACCCAAGGTTAATGAAGGAAGCGCGGGGGAGAGAGGAGCTCTGACCGCCCCTCTTGCACAAAGGCAAGACTTTTTTTTCTTCCCGCCTGATGGTGGTGGTGGTATATCTTACTTTTGGGCTGCAACAAACTACACCGCATCCAAAGGAACTTGATTCGATATGACTCTACTTCGTCTGCTATTTTCCTTGGTTTCTTTTCGCTGCTTCTGACGCTTCCGGACGGAGAGCGAGACACGGATAGGACAGACCCATTTCGGAAGAGAGCTCAACCTGGGGCGACACACACATCATGGCACGAATGGGTTCGACGGGATGGGCCACTTCATGCATGACTCTAGCAAGTAAGAGCTGGCCAAGTCACACTTCGAGGCTGTCGGATGTTTCCACACCGCATATGCCTGCGGATACAGAGACGAAGCACATTAATGGGCCCCGATGATTCTTGGTGATGGAACTCGGAGGCGGTGGGAGGGAGCATCGGCATCGGTCATCGAGCTCTCCCTAAAGGCCCAAAGACATCACAGAGTTGCGAATACGCCAGGAACCAATCAATGATCAGAGGTACCTAACGATGGCAACCCAAGCGGCCCCCGTAGGCCGGCCCCCAAGGAAACCCCCAGATGCCCGAGCGACACTAAGGTGATTGAGAAGCAGCCATCGTCCGCTAATCGTGACGTGAGACCAATGAGTTGGAATGGAAGAAGGGATGACGGCCAAGCCAGGGAAGGGGAAGGGGAAAAAAAAAGGGGGGGGGGATGGGCAGCCTCAGCCAACCACGTGCCCTCAATGTCTCGAGTCTTTTGGTGCCTCGCTCGGGTATTACCAG
>JAIMZG010001079.1:0-19235 GCA_020466075.1 Colletotrichum coccodes
TTTCGGAACATTTTGCTCTTCGTCCTGCTCGTCGCACGGCATTTTTGACTCCATTTTGGACTTGTAGACAAAGAAGCAAACCAGTTTTGCGTTACTCTCCTTTCTTTCCATGTCTTGCTGATTTCTGTCTTGTGCGCCTTTAATGTTTGGATGTGACATTCTTGCGTTTTGCGACATCTCGAACTGGTCTGAAATAGCAAGACAGAGCCCACGAGCTTCGTGCATTGCGTATAACCAATAGCTAAAAGTTTTCAACGTCACGGGTATCATTATTATTTAGATTGTACACAGGCTAGGAGCACGCTTCTACAAGCGTTCTTGAAGACCTTGTCTATAACGCATCGCAAACATGCTACAAGGCACCCCCCACCGCCTGGGCGATCCACATGGCTATCCTCACTTGGAGGCCAACCCGTCTCTCGTTCTTGGAGAAGTCTTCACGAGTGACGCGCTCGGCATGATCTTGGAGCCACGTCTGCTCCTCGCCCAGGCGCTTCTTGAGATCCTCGTCCTTGGTAAGGATCATGGCGCCGGCCTCCAGGTCGTGGGAGTAGCTGCGTTTCGTGTAGTTAGAGCTTCCCACGATACTGATGGACGGGTTTCGTTCTCCCGGCATCGTGATCCAGAGACCCTTGGCGTGGTAGGTCCAGCCGCCCGGCTCGCCAATTGTTCCCTTGCGCCACTCCTTGAGAACGATGGATTCGTCGAGCTTGCGCTCATGGACAGCGCGAACGAAGCGGCGGGCGAGGAGGGTGTAGGCACCCGGCAAGAGTCCGGACACGCCAGGAGACTGGTAGAAGCCGTTTGCCTGCTGTGAGGCGGTGATGACTACGTTGTTTTGCGAAGCAGTAGAAAGCAGCAGCTTGGTTAGCGATGGCGCAGGGTTGAAGTAGCCTGCAGTGAAGGTCCACGAAGAGCCGTTGTATTCAGGCTTGCCGAGCGTTGATAAGACATGGGTAACGGCAGGGAGCTCAGTAGAGGTGTCTGGCTTCATGAGCTGAGATAGTTGAGCTAGCATATACACCTTTGTGTCCTTGCCCACATCTGCCGAGGCGGGTTGCTTGGGTGAGATAAGGGCGTCGAGGGTAGGCGTAGTGGTGCCGATGAACTGCTTCGGCTCTTTCAGTGGTGAGGGTGCGGGATTGGACTTGGGCCAGGTCAATTCAAACCCAGCGGCCTCTTGTGAAGGTTGGACGAGGAAGCTGAAGGAAGAAACACCCTGGTGGATGTTCCAGAAGTAGTCGGTGACCTCCTTGGAGGAGAAGAGGTGGTAGCGATCTTGCCGGTTTGTGAAATAGTCGGAAGAGAGGTTTGCCCTACGTTCGTGTTAGTAGCTGTTTGATTACATTGTACCGGCGACCTACCCAGAGAGAATGATTTCATCGTCAATGCCGTACAGCTTCATGTGCTGTAGGCCCCATCCCTCGTTGATCCGCTTGGGGATATACTTCTTTCTCACACCTGTCAGGTTTGGAGTGTGATACATCCGAATTTCAACTCTATCCGCGCCAAATTCCGAAACGAGTGGTGCAAGGAGAGATGCACAAGAAGGATTGGGCTCCTCTCGAGTGCCTCGCAGTGCGTCCGTGAGGATGCTGAGCTTCAGCTGGGGATTGTTTCGCAAAGCTTCATGCAAGGTTGCAATCTAGACGTGGACATTATCAGCCGCTTATTCTGACAGTTGCGCATGTCCCGTAACATACCAGCTCCTTCTCCGTCTTTCCGATGTACAGAGTGGACAAGAATATCCTCCTCTTCGCATTCCGTATCCGCTCCTACGCCCGTGTTAGCCCCCATCCCCAAGTCAGCTGCACAATGCACGCGGTGCACACCTTCAGTGTCTCGTAAAAATCAGCCGGCGTTCTGATGATCTGTATTTGGGAGCCATTAATGCTAAAGGACGGCGCAATCTTGTCGAGCTCGTTCGTGAACGGTGCAAGCATGCCGGCAGCGCTACCAGAGCTCGAAGCCGACGGGGTACCGGCGGAAGGCATCGCGAATCGTCGGCATTGCGGTCGTGCGCGTGTGACGTTCGTCTGGGCGAAGGGAATTTTAAGCTTCGTAGAGCATCGCGACACGCCGCGGACAATCATATCGCGTCGGTTGAGTAGAAATGCTCGAATCCTTGTTTTCCAATATATTCAATCAAAAGTTCGTCTAAAGAAAGAGAGCTTCGAGATTCTGGAGACAAGGGTTCGTACATGAAGCTCCGTCATTGGTGGCGGGTTTTGCCGGGAGTGCAAGGGGGCCCAAAGCCCAATCGTCTTCAAGGTTATGTAATCCAGGGCTCCACCCTGAGACCTGCGTCGTTCAACCTTCCCGAACATCAAGTCTTGAATCACGTCGTCGACAGCACAGCTTCTCGAGGTCAATTGACCAGCCGCCACCATGTCGACTCCCGCGAGAACATTCAACAACCTGCGCAAGATTGGCGTCAAGGCATGTAACCTATTCGCCGACTGCCGCCGTCGCCGCTAACTTTAGTCCGCAGGAATACTTCCGCCAGCTGCTGGTACATCGCCCCCGAACCCCCCGATCGCCATTGCCCCTCTAACGCTCGAGAACAGTACATCGGTGACACCAAGCACGGTCGTCTCATCGGCGAGGACAAGGCCGGTAACAAGTTCTTCGAGAACAACGACGAACTCCCCCGTATGGAACCCCCCCTCCCGGGATTTGCGGGTGTGATGGAGGAAAGGGCTAACGAAAGGAACCGATAGTGCGTACGCGATGGGTGGACTTTAAGAAGCACGACTACGACTCTGCGCAGGTCGAGCCTGGTTGGCACGCGTGGTTGGCCTACATGGTCGACAAGCCGCCCACCGAGGACGCCCTTCTCCAGACCAAGACGCGGAAGTGGGAGGTCCCGCATGTTCTCCCCAACTTCACTGCGACACCAGGAGCCTACAAGACATACAGCACGTAAGTTTCGATGGGAAGTGGTGAACCTCGCGGGGGTGCTGACATCAGGTGTGTAGGACGAAGCCAAAGATTCGCTCTTGGGAACCCAAGGCTGTTGAGAGGCAATGAGCGCTGAGAGAAGGGGATGGTTGTACATAAGACAAGGTCGCTCGACGCAATTTCAGGGGTTTCGCTTTGTGATCAACCAGGTTTTTGGTATATCTACACGAGTCCATACGAAGGTGAACATGATTGGGTAAACTGCCCATCCAATGCCGGTTGAAGTGGGCTGCCTATCGCTTTCCGTATGCCATGGCACGTTACCTTTCCCATGAGGAAGAATGAGACTCCAAAGTTGCTGGCTTTCGCTGGCTGATAACGGCCCTGATTGTCAGTGGTACTACAGAAGAGAAGTCGACTCCGTGTCCTAAGCTTTCTCCGAGCGCAACTCTGAAAACTTGTCATGTCACCGGTTTGGTCAGGTTTTTATCTCGACTCTGGCTTACAGCATCTATGTTGAGGTAGAACTAGGAAATGTCTCCTTAGCACAACAGATAAGAAGGCTGAGGGAGAGAGAATTACACAAGAGTCCAATAAGCCCAGTGTATCCCACAACAGCGGCATGCCCCTGAGCGCGGATAGCCGAGTGCACCACAATGTTTTCTCTCAGGCAGCAACCCCTTGGAAAAGGGCGGTAAGGAAGGCTTAGCAGAATGAACTGGCATTGGTTATCGAAGGCCGTGCCGGTAACCCTTACAGTTCGCGTGCGCCAGTCGCCATTGGCGGTCTTGGACATGATAGCAGCACGTCGACTGGTGTTCAGTGGTCAACAACGTCCGAATAACCGCCCCCGCAAGCAAATAACGTGGACAGCGAGGGCAACAGGGACAACGAAGATGGCGATAACGACGGGAACGGTTCCAGGCATCACTTTCTACGCGGTCAATCATTCTACACCCATTGTGGTTACGGCAGATATGAACAGCCTTGGGTAACTTACGTCTGCCCCTTCGTCTGATTCAACCACAATCCATTTCCATCGAGCAAACCAGGTGTTTGTGGCAACGGAAACTCCAGAGATAGATCGAGTAGAAGACTGCTACCGCAGAATATACAAGAGCGCTGGAATAGGCTTACATTCGGTATCTTGCCAGTACAATAAGACACAAAGTTATCAACGTCAACCTCGTAACACAACCCTTTTACTAGGATTCTCGTAGCATCTTGTTCGGGATCTGATGGAAAACTGTCGCCTGCCCACAACCCGATATCTCTCAAAAAGCGGCCGGTCTAACGGTTCCTCCAGTACGCCGCAGGCATAATCGTACATCGCGGGTTCGAAACCTCCTTCTCAGTCTTGGCATTGCAGCGACGGAGCTGGCCTCGGAAAGTCACATTCGTCTCTAGGGCCCATATCCTAAACTCCAAGTACAAGGCGTGATTAGCATTTCTCCCCGCCACAAGGGCAAAGAAACGCCCTGGTGATTTCGCTAAGCCTCTCTGTACATTCGCTCCTCTTCGATTGGTCCCTTGATCTCGTATCCTCAAAGAGAAAAGAGAAAGACGAGGAGCGGTATGCAGTAGAGACGAGTGAACATAGGACCATTTGTTTGTAGAGATACAAGAGAGGTTACAACGGAAGATATGTGGTGAAGGAGACATTCAAATTAACGCTTCGAATGTTTGAGTGTTTCAAAATCATCATCGTGTCTTGTGGAATGATCTGGACCAGGGGACAGAAACCAGGGACTAATGAGAAAGCTTCCCAATTTTCCGATGAGGAAGCCAACAGCTTCTGAGACTCATCATCCTACCAATAGAACCAATCATCACTAGATTATAACAATGCAGGCATGTTGTATTTACATAAGACCCGTAGACATGTGCGAGATACAAGATAGATTGATCCGCCCGATTTTAAATACCAGTATACTCCTGCATAACATCCAGAACACCAAGCCTCAAACAATGCCAAACTAACGTTTAATACATATCCGTGATAAGCTTCTTCGCAGCATGATCTCACACACCCCCGAGCCATCTTCGACCCCTCGACTCCGAATACATCTTCCCCGTAGGCACACTCGTCGACGTTCCCGCAAACGTGGCCCTGGCCAGCACGTCCACTCGCCGCAGAAACACATCCTCGCTCTCGGGCTGCGGCGTTGTCTCCCAGGAACCCTTCCTTATGTCAATATTTCAATGCTCTTATAGTTTTTCACGCCCCTTGTCGAGACAATGAATGCGGCGCTGGGTGAAAAGCAATGTCCAGGCGGAGAGGGAGAGGATGAAGGTGATGACCCGAAGGAGGAAAGCTGACCAGGACAGCGGGGCTGCCTGGCGGTCGGATATCGCCCGTTGGGCTTCCTGTACGAAGAGCTCTATGTTGATGGGTTGCTGGTGGCTGGGTGCTTGGGAGTCTTCGCCGTCCTCGGTGGGTGAGACGGCCTTAGGGGATGTACTGGACGCCGCTGGGCCTAGAGTATGCCGTTCTGTTCTTGGACTCTTGAGAATTCGCTGTGACTCGAGACATGGTTGCGATGTGTGAGTTGCGAAGGAACTTCGGGATGTAGCTGTGTTCAGGTCTTGTTTGATTTGTTTGGCACGCATACGTTGAGGAGCATGTTTACGACCCTGCAAGATATGACGGGAAGTTGCAGCGCGGTTTAGTAACGAGGAGAGTCTTACCGATGGCGTCATAAACCCTACGTGAAAAGGGTTATAAGTCCTGGAAGATTGCGCGAGGGTATCTTTGCTGGTTTGTTTTCACTCATATGACTGGTTCGAAACAACCCATGGCACCTGCATCCCCGAGAGAGGTTGAGGCAACCCAGCATAAGAAAGCATTTTGCCGGCACGATCATTGCTTTACCATAAATATCAACTGACTTTTCAAGTTTTCTAACAGTAGCCGGGCCGCTTGAATTTCGCCAGCTTCGTAGATGGAAGATACGAGCGCATACCGCTTGCCACTGTGACATGCCAAATCGTGATATCGTCAACTCTAATTACTGTCCAGGCTCCTGCTTCTCGTGAGCAACCTCAGCAAACCCCTTTTCCTCAAGCTCCAGCGATCCTACATCTGGCACAAGCGGCGTCTCCGTCCCCTCCACAGCAGGCGCGCAGCTCCGACAACACCAGCAGCTGCGGCACCCTCCCCGTCTGCCGTAAACCTCTCCCACGCCGGCGGGTTGATCCTACTAGGATTCGGGTCCGGCTTGAAGTGGTATCCCCTCGCCCTCGGCCTCGTCCCCGTGCCCTGCGGCAGCTCCGCCTCGTACGCCGCGATGAAGCGCTTGGCCTGCTCCTCGAACTTCTCGGCGCCCTTCTCTGCCAGGGTCTGCCGGATGCCCGCGAAGAATTCCGTCATGACCTGATGGTTATGGATCTGCAACAGCGTCCAGCCGAGCATCTCCTTGGCATTGAGGAGGTGCTGCAGGAAGGCTCGGTGGTGTGTCGTGCATGCGTAACATTGGCAGCCTTCGACGAGGGGTGCGAGGGAGGTCTCGTTCTCGGGAGACCACATGTCGTGGCCGAGAGGGGGAATGGCATTGCTCGGGTTATTGGGTGGGGGAAATGTAAAGGACAGCGCTACGCCTGCGTCGGAGATGGCGTTGAGGAAAGGGATCGTGCAGACGTCGACTCCTAGAGAGATTTGACGGAGGATTGCTTGCGGCGTAGCGGGGATGTGCAGGGAGAGACGAGGCAGCGAAATCAGAGGTTTGTAGTTGTCCTCGATGTCGGGCAATAGATCCACGTCATAGATAGCAAGTCCCGAAAGCGAGTCGACGACATCTTCAGCCAAGTGGCGGAGATGCTCCCACTGAATGGGATGCGGTACTGCCAAAACCGGCGCGAATACCGATACTCCAGACTCCTTCAGAGCCTCCCGTCTCTTGGGGTTAAGAAACGTATCAGTCCACTCCTCGGTGCGCTCGGCCATGCGGACGAGCTTCTTCGGGGCCGGCATCGTGCTCGTGTGGAACAGGTCGGCCGGGCCGATGGCAATGTCGGGCTTGAGCGTCTCGACGGCTGCGGAGTACTCTTCCGTAGTGAGGTTCCGGAAGCCGGTCGAGGTGAAAATGGCTATGAAGTTTGCACCGTTGCCCACGGGAGTCTTAATCGCCGGGCATCTTCTTGGCGCAAGGACTGTTGCTATGCTCTCAGGCAGGCAGGAAAAGGTGTGGAGGGGCTTCTTATCCGATGAAGGTATTGAGAGTGCCGATGGGTTCTTCTTCTCGATGACTTTAGTTTTCGGTCAGCTTTGCGTGTAAAGTATGGAAATGAAGCTGAAGCGGGATGACGCACAGTCCTCAAGCGCCATGTACGCTGCTCCGAAAGAGGCATGCTTTTTGAGGTTGTCTGGCGTGACATGAGGAATGACGCCCCTAGATGCCACGGCGATGTAATTCGGGGTTTCGATTGGGTTCCGTTTGGGGAGACTCAGTCTTCCCAGTCGAGCCGCCGATGTGCCGTCGACGGCTCTCTTGAGTACTTCGAAGATCATGCCTTCCGAGTTCTCCTCCCCATTGACTGTTTCCGCACTACTCATCTTGACACATTACCGACTCTCTCAAGTAAGCTGTGAGTCAACCCTGGTGTCGCAGGGTGTTGATGTGGTGGTGGACTGCCGATCCTAGGCCCGCTCTTGAAACTTCCCCGGAAATTTCGACACAATATCTTCTTCTCGAGATTACCTCCGTGGTCACTCTCTTATTTTCGCCGTAGTGCCAAGTAGAGGGTCGCGAGATGTTCTAGCGCAAGTGTCGTGAAAACAGAAAAGGCAGCCACACGCACAGTTCCAGCCACATCGAACTGCTTAGTGGTGTGGCTTGCACATGTGGCTTGTCCACGTCCGAGGTGACACAAGTGGATCTGGCATGAGCTCCAGCCGATGACGGCGGGCCACCGCGGCTCGGGGCCCCGATGGGGCACATGGAGCTCGGGGCGGATCCGGGCGAAGCGTGCTGCAGGGGGTTTTGGAACAAGCACAAAATGCAGTGCGGCCGATTCGTCTCAGCCAATCAATTGACCAGATGCTGCTTCAACCACGCCCAGTGCCGCTGTAGCATGAGATGTGTGCAGATCTACCAAGAGATGATGTTGTTGCTGCTTTTGCCCATCGTTCTGTTGTCCGGCTATCGGTCGGGCGGCTTAAAGGCTCGGGGCAATGACGTATATTGACGTTTGCTAAGAGAAGGATTGGCAGACGTGGGAGGGGGAAAGCGTAATGATAACCAACCAAAAGATATCACTAATAGGGATTTTGGCCTTGGCGCTTGAATGAAAAGACGATGGACCGTTGGTATCGGCAGATGGGGCTTGCTGTAAGCCAACCCGGCTGCGCGATCAAGTCTCCTGCTGTTGAAGCAGAGAACACATCAATGGATAACATGTCACTATTGTGGTGTGAGCACCGAGAATTCGTAAATGAAAGGCACAGGCTGTATTGCAGGTCCAAACTCTTGAATACTAATCAGTTATAGACCATTGTTCTTTGCCGCTCTAGGGTATCGTGACGAGCACATGCATCGCATTCCTGTCAACATCCCTCAATCTGTAGTCGTAATTAATTAAATGGGCTCATCTCTCGGCTCGATAAGAACCTCGTTGACGGCAACGTGCTCCGGCTGGCATACCGCGTACACAATCGAAGAAGCCACGTCTTCGGGATCCAGGACTTTGGCGCCGGTAGCTCGCCGTACTTCTTGATTGCCTCGGCGTCGGTAGATATGCCCAACAGCTCCGTCGCCGTGTTTCCTGGCTGGATTGAAGTGACGCGCAGACCCGTGCCGGCTGTCTCGAGACGCAAACTCTGCAGCGTAGCCTCCACGAAGAACTTGCTCGCAGAGTAGACACCCAGGCCGGGGAAGACTTTGCGACCAGCGTCAGAGGAGATGGCCACAATGTGACCCTTTCCACGGCTGAGCATGCCGGGGACGGTTGAAGACAGGCAGTGCAGGAGACCCTTGCAGTTGACATCAACGGTGCGCTCCCACTCCTCCGTCTGGTTGTTCGCCATCATAGTGAAGTACATGACGCCGGCGCAGCTGACAAGGATGTCGACGGGGCCAAGCTTATCGGCCGCCGCTTGCATGAGCGACGCAACATCCTCCTTCTTCGTGACATCCGTCTTATGGATGAGGACCTTGCCGCCGGTGCCCGCAAGCTTGGCCTTCACCCCTTCCAGGGCTTCCGTACGCCTCGCAGCGAGGGCGACGTGAGCACCCTCCTTGGCAAGGCCAGCTGCGACAGCTGCTCCGATGCCGGAAGAAGCGCCAGTGATGACGGCAACCTTGCCGGCCAAGCGGCCCTTATTAACGCGGGAGGTGACACCGTTGGCGTCTGCTCGGCGAGGAGGTCTTGAGAGCCAGCCTCTAGCGCAGAAGTGGCGAGTGTAAGTTTCGAGCAGGTTGGTGTCGATCTTGGGGCGGTGCAGGTTGTACAGAGCGAGAGCAGGCGCCGTAGCATCGTCCTTGAGGACGGTGACAGCCTGCAGAGCCTCGGCGGTGGGCATACCACCACGCAGAATGTCGACAGTGAAAGGCACGTCGCCAGCAGTGCCGAAGCCTCGCTTCTTGGTCCAAATCTCGACCCAATCGTCCCACGGCACGCGCTCAGTTGGGAATCCGAGTTCATTGAGGCTGTCAAAGATGTAGTTGGCGGAAACCGGGTTGGGGTCACCGAGGTGGTAGACAAGCTGCTTGGGGTCGGTGTGGTTGGCGAGCGTGGTGATAGCCGCACTAACAAAGTCGACAGGCGTCATCTCGGCGAACCAGGTATCGACGTAAGGTGCAGTCTTGAGGTGCAACGACTCGACGATCAGGGCGTTCAGAAGATCCCAGGCGTTGCACGAGCCCGTCTTGCTGTGGCCACTGATCGTACCGGGTCGGTAGACTTTACACGGCATACCACGGCGAGCGGCCTCGTAGACCAGCTTTTCGGCCACCCACTTGGTCTGTCCGTATCCATCAATCAGCTTCTCCGGGACATCGTCGATGTCGACCATGGCGTCTTCTGACCAGCCTGCTACAGACGGCGTCAAAACACCGTTCGTAGAAACGTGGTGGAGAGTGGCGCCGCTCTTCGACGCCAGACGCAAGATCTCTCTGGTACCTCCGACGTTGGGGCTTCTCAGCGCAGCATAGGGATACACCAGGTTGACGGTCGCAGCGGCGTGGATGATGACCTCGACACGAGACGCGACGTCATCGTAAACATCAGAGGCGAGGCCAAGGTGCTCTCTAGACAGGTTTCCGGGCAAAATCTCCATCCTGTCGAGCAAAGAGTCGTCCCAAATGCCAAGATCGATCAGGTTCTTGCGGATTCTGGCCATACCCGCAGGACGCATATCTTCCGTCGGATCCGTGAAACGAACGAGGCAGATGATGTGTGCCGAGGTGGTCTCAACGAGGTACTTCAGCAGGAAGGCTCCAAGGTATCCGGTTGCACCAGTCAGGAGCACAGTGTCGGCATCGTTCAGACGACGCATAGGAGTACCATTCGACTGGATGTCCTCCGGCAGAATGCAGTCGGCACGGAGAACGGCGGGCAGGTCGGCTTGCACGGCCGCAGTGTGGCCATCGCGAGCATCGCGGATTGCTTGTAGGTGGCCTTGCAGGGTAGGCGTGCCAGCAAGGGGGGCCAGGGAAACCGGGAATCCGAATTCCTTGGTGAATCGGTTCGCCAGATCCGCAAGAACGAGAGAGTGGCCTCCGATATCGAAGAAGTCGTGCTCCTCAGTGATGGCACTGTCGGGCATGTTCAGGGCAGCAGCCCAGAGTTTCTTGACGGTCTCCAATTTGACCTTCGTGTTCTGCTCCTTCTCGCCATTGACGGCAAGCTTGGGGCTTGGAGGTGGCGGCAGGGCCTTCAAGTCCGTTTTGCCGGAAACTCCATGAGTGGGAAGCTGTTCAAGCTCGACCCAGTAAGTCGGGATCATGTACAGGGCGAGGTGTTCTCCAAGAACACGTCTGGCTGCAGGGCTATATCCAGACTCGTCGATGACGACGTCTGCGCGGTTTCTTTTCTCGTCGTTATCGCGAACAATGTAGGCAACGAGCTGTCTCTCGAGGCCCTCTCCGTGAGACGAGACCGCACAGTCACGCACAGCCAGGTGCTTGACGATGGCGTTTTCAACTGCGCCAGGCTGGACTGTATAGCCACGAGTCTTGATCATGCCACCTGCTCGGCCAGTGATTTCCAGAAGCCCAGACGGAAGCACACGGGCAAGGTCGCCGGTGCGGTACATACGGGCTCCTTCTCTCTTGTCGAAAGGATCAGGGTGGAACGCCTTGGCAGTGGTTTCTGGAAGATTCAGGTATCCTCGCGCCAGGAGGTCACCGCCAACGTACAGTTCACCACTGATGTTGTTGCCGACTCTGTTGCCATCCTCATCCATGATGTAGATATGCTCTGGGTCCATTGGTGGGCCAACGGGGCAGACACGGGCCTCAAAGTCAACAAACGTGCTGATGTCACCGGCAGCAACTTCGTGGGTCTCGCTAGCGCTGTATACGTTCAGAAGTCTGGTTTCGGGCAGAGCCTTCATAGCTCTGCGGCAGAGATCGGTCGTGACGACCTCCCCGTTTAGCCAGAGGGACCGCAACTTGGGCAAGCGCTTGCTCAGATCGGGGTGACGAGACAGGACGGTTGCCAGCAACGTGGGGGTCATCAGTGTGTCTGTGATTTGTCGGGAGTCAAGCAAATTGACAAGAGCTGATGGGTCGTAACTGGCACTGTCCGGAACAGCAAAGACGGTTGCTCCGCGCAAAAGGGGACGGAGCATCTCCCAGACGAAGAACACGTTGCAGGCTACGCGATCGCCCGGTTGCAGGTCGCTGAGACCAAATCTGAGATCATACGAGAGTACAGCGGCTCTGTGGGGGTTGGCGATACCTTTCGGCTGGCCAGTCGTTCCAGAAGAGTAGGACACAAACGCGAGACGCTCTAGATCATCGCTGGCGGGCAACGGAGCAAGCTCGCCGTTTGCATGGCCGTTGACCGTCGTCTTACTGGGCTCATCGTAAACGATGATAGGCACGTCTGCCTTGATGTGGTTGACGTGTGCGTTTTGAGTGATGACCACCGTCGGCATTGCGTCGTGGATGACATCGCGCAGAAGCCCAGAGGGGTACGCGAGCTCAAGCACCAGAAATGCACCGCCTGCGCGAAGAGCAGCCAGGGAAGCAACAATATAATCTGCGCTTCGGTTCATGAGCACGCCGACGAGGCTGTCCCTGCCGACTCCATAGTGCCGACGCAGACGATCGGCAAGGGCCTGAGTCTCTCGATCCAACTCAGCGTAAGTGAGGGTTCGCGACTCATCCTCGAGAGCAGTGGCGTCCGGGGTGGCCTTTGCCTGTTGCTCGAAGAGCGCGGCGAGGTCCTTGGTGATATCGAGAACAGGCATGGTAACAATTGTCCGATAAAGGGGTATATAATAGCCAAGTTCGTGAGATCGTGAGATTAAAAGTAGAAAAAAAAGTGACCACACCCAGGGAACACGAGAGGGTTGTGAGTGGGAAAAAAACACAGACAAGAATTTCTGGATAAGAAGAGTTGTTGTAGGCTTTAGAACAACCTTTGGCGCCTTCGATTAAAGTGACAGGGCAACCGCAGGTTTAAATCTGGGAAGGAAAGAGGTCACGAGACAAAGTTGCCAGAAGCTCTTCCAACTGGCTACTTAAAGCAGTTGAGGCAAAGGAGTGACGCGGTCACGGCACAACCAACCAACAGGATGGGAAGGCGAATGAGTGTGTAACCTTGCTTGGCTTCAAGTCCCTTACCGGTTAGAATTCCCTCAACAAGTTGAACCGCCGACGAAGCGTACACGTGTAGGTAGCGCATGCAGCACCGACAGCCGTCACGAAGCGATCAATTATCGGTACGGGATAGCCCAGGCCAATCCATCGCACCCACTATCGGGAGGAAACGGCCAATAAGGTGCATAGTTGCCAAGTTGACCGATAGTTTAAATGGGTCGAAAGAAGGCGATAGAAGCCGCGCAGGTTACTGCGTCTAACTCAGTCTAAGGTGAAGGCGTGTGGAAGGCAAGGTTTAGCTCGAGTCGATTACTCGGTTCGCTATGTAGCTATCAGTAACAAAAACAGCCCTCAGCCGAAGGAGGGGGAAAGTAAAAAAAATAACACCCCAGGAATCCCTCTACGCGTTAATCGAGGGTCTGGACTGCCTGCGACCCTAAGTAAGTAGACGGCGTAGGATGCTTCAGTTGACGACTTCGTACCCGATACTGCGGTAAAGGTACCTTAAGAGGATATGAGCAACATATGAAAGCCAAGGTTGAGGCTGCGAGCACATGTCAAAAGCTGCGGAGGCGACGTCGGTGACGAAAAAAGTCTAAACGCGTGGGGGCCAGAGTGTCACTTTAAGCATGAACAAGTGAGAGCGGTGCAGATTGTCATTTAAAGCCAGATGAGCGCTCAAAGTCGATCTGTCAAACGCCAAATGACTCGCCATGTGTTACTACTGGCGGCAGATGAGGGTGCCACGAGCGCCACAGTTTTACCGCCAGGGTGACTCGGTGACAAAGTCGGTCCGTCATGTGGCTGGGTCTCGGCTTGAAGACTCGGTGGCTGAGGCAATCGGGTCGGTGGCCGTTTCCTCCGACGCTCCGACACCCGGCCCACTCAAAGCCCCCTTCCAGCTCTTCCGGTCGCATTTCACTAAAAGCGGCATTCCAGGTACGTACTCTTGCACTCTATCGCCCCGCGGAACACCGGCCGCGCGCAAGGACCAACCGGTGCTCCACCTGCCAGGGCCCAGCGAGACAGGGAACAGTCTACAGAGGTGCTTCTGTGCCGCGGGATCGTCTGCTTCAGGATGACCTGGCTGCCTGGCTGACACTGTTCCTGAGCTGTTCCTTGAGCCACAGCGCTGCCATCCATAGGCCGCCCACCCTCCGTCTGATGTTCCGAAGCCAATGCGTTGACCTCGTTAACAGTTGGGAGAGTGGCCAGCGAAACATTCGTTTCACGACCGAGAGGACCTCGTCACTTCATAGCATCGCATTGATACCATTGATACCACTGCTCTCTGCCTTTCCGGTATGACCTCTCGCCTACGCCCCCAACGCCGAGCCTTTTCTTTGCTGACTGATCGTCATGGCGTAGCCCTCCTCGGATCCCCTAAC
The DNA here is from genome assembly GCA_020466075.1 of Colletotrichum coccodes. NCBI lineage: Eukaryota > Fungi > Ascomycota > Sordariomycetes > Glomerellales > Glomerellaceae > Colletotrichum > Colletotrichum coccodes. The sequence goes on from JAIMZG010001079.1 coordinate 14,054, forward strand.
CACTTAGCTCCTCAGATTTCGCCCCTGTCCGGTCCGGCGAATCGTCACGACCTACCTTACATATCTTGCCTAGCCCCACGCCCAAGTCCTCCACCATGGTTGACGGAAGACATGAACACGAACCGCTCTTGAGCACAATGGAGCGACAACAGGCCGACGAGCCTGCGAACCTGCCGAACGCCACGGAGCACCCTGATGCGCCGCTCGAAGACAACGCACGCCGCGAGCTCGAGGTTGACGACGACTCTTCCCCATCGACGCCCCGGTTCATGCAGGACGACGGGCCATGGAAGCGGTGGAGATGGGTGCCATACCCGGTGCGCCGCATCGCGAAGGCCACCGCGAAGTGGTCAAAGGGCCCGCCGAACCCGCAAGACTACAAGATCAAGCCCATCTTGCCGCAAATCCAAGAGTTCCCTCTCGTCTTGGTCGATCGATACCTACAGCGACTCAAACATAGGGCTGGCCTCGTTTTCCTCTACATCGCCGTCTGGATCATCGCGTTCGCTCTGGTCAAGAGGAGCGAGACTTTCGCCACAGAGGTTGAGGGATGGGGCGCGCCGCAGCAGATCGGATGCGGCGCGACGTACTGGGGTCGAGGAAACAACTGCGGCCTCAATGGTGCTGATTGCCGCCCGTTTAATGGCAGCGGGTTCCCCTTTAGGTGCTCGGCCAATTGTGCTGGGTATATGGTTCTGAACCCGAGGGCTGTCGGAGACCAGGAGATTGTTTACCAGCCACTTGTCATCGGCGGAGCAGCCGACAACTCCAGCTCGCCCATCTACCGCGGCGATTCGTTTCTCTGCAGCGCTGCGATTCATGCCGGCGTGGTCTCCAACGAAAATGGAGGCTGCGGTGTTGTCCGCCTTGTCGGACGGCACGAAGACTTCGTTAGCTCCGAGAGAAATGGGATTGAAAGCATCAGCTTCGACTCCTATTTCCCGCTGTCCTTCACTTTTGAGCCGGGCATCCAATGCAAGGCTCGCGACCTCAGATGGAACCTATTGGCGATATCTGTCGTCTTCACGACTGTGCTCTCCCTGTTCACGGCGTCGCCTGCGCTCTTCTTCTTCTCCATCTTCACCGGCATATTTTGGCACGTCGGTCTCGCCTCGGACCCCCCGAACCACTACTCTGTCGCTGATCTCGTGTCGAACATCATTGGCAAATTCCTTCCGGCCATGTTCTGCGCCTGGGTCATGTACGACAAGATGGGCGTGCGGCGGACGCTCACCGGCCTCACTGCTCAGGTCGAGAAGACTGTGCTCTGGCTCGGCGGGTGCTGGGTTGGCGCGCTCAGCAACTACACTTTCCGCTGGATCCCAATCCAGCGGCTCAATGCCCATGATCTCAACCAGCAGCCAGGCGCCAAGGCGGCATTGGCCGCCATCATCATCGTTTTAGTTGTCATCATCGTCCAGCAAGTGTGGTACTTCAGGCAGGAAGGTCGCCTCCTGAAGTACCTCAAGCTCTACCTGCTTTTCCTGGGCGGGATCATCGTCTGTCTCGTCTTACCGGATCTGAGCTTGCGTATCCACCATTACATCCTGGCCCTGCTGCTGCTTCCGGGCACAAGCATGCAAACTAGACCTTCGCTACTCTATCAGGGCCTCCTGGTCGGGCTTTTCATCAACGGCGTTGCTCGTTGGGGCTTCGACGCTGTATTGCAGACACCCGCAGCCCTCCAAGGCGACGCGCAGCACGGGTCGGTGCTACCCAGCATCCTCCCGCCCGTCTCGACCTGGGCCAAGCCATGTGGAGCATCAACTTCACTTGGAACAGCCCGCCCGACGGAGCGCGGTACGACGGCATCAGCGTCCTGATCAACGACGTGGAGCGCTTCCGGTCGTACTTTGACGACGGCCCCGTCCCAGCGAAAAGCTTTGTCTGGACCCGTGAGAGTGGACTCGGGCTAAATGAGTACTTCCGGTTCGGTTTCATGGAAGGCAGCACGAGCTACGACTTTACCAAAGCTGGTATTTGGAATGCCGAAGGTAAATGGATAGACATGAAGCCGGGCCCCTCTATGATCCGGGCTCGGTCGCTGGACGACGAGGACGACTTTGTGCCGAGATCGCTATGATGTGTGTGGAGAGCCTCTTATGATAACTAGACAGACGAGTTGTATATATCTCTTGGGCCATTGCATTGGAACTCGTTTTATTTTCTGTGAAGCGGCATCTCGTTCTCATTCAGTTGAGCGAGATATTATTACACTTGGTTTTGGGCACGTCAGATGTGGACGATGCCATGCAGTACGGTGACCATGGGCGCGCTCGCCACTCATATATTCCTCCCACTGCACTACTTCACAAGCAACGGCTTACGCACCCTGGCGGCGGCGGCAGAGGGGGCGTCCACGCTCGAGAGTATTAGGGTCGCAGTCGAGCCTGCTGTCCTCGATACAGGTCAAGCGATCGCCGCCTGTTTCGGGGCTGTCAGCGATGGTGTTCTCTAGCACGGCGCAGCGCCCGCGCTCCTCGTGCGTCTCCCTTCGACGGCACGGAAGCGGAGATGCGGGAAAGCGTGCAAGACTCACAGTTGTTCACGCTGTCGGGGACGCAGCGGCCGGCCTGGCCGTTGACATTGCAGACGTCCTGCTTCAGGCTCGTGTTGGCGACGCAGCAGGCGCCGGTCGGGACGGGGCGGTTGTCGTTGGCGCCCTGGCGTTCCATGAGGAGGACGTCGCGGCGGACGGCGGCCATGGCGGGGTCTTCCACCGCCGCGGCGCTCGCGTGGAGGGCGAAGGTGAGGGCGAGGAGGGCGGATCCGAGAGTGAACTTCATCTTGTCGGTTCGGAGGGTGGGTCTGGGTATCTTGGAACTCGGGCAGAAAGAGAGAAGAATGCTGGATTTGCTGAGTGGAGGCTGGAAAGACAGAAACCGAAGATGCGAGAAAAGAGTGTCCGGCCGGCGGTAGAGAAGAAACGATTGAATGATGCTGTTGGAGACGGACACCACAAGTCAGACAGACGTACGGGGGAGTGATGGATATCATATAGGTCCTCCCGGAACATGAGGCCGATGAGAGGCTTAACCCACTTGTCTGTCATCTCAAATAGCCCGCGCCTTTACAATGCGTCAAACAAGCACCTCCTGACCGGACCGTAGCCCGAGCCCATGGTCTAAAATGCACCAACAGCAACCCGACGCGAGGAAACCGAGGCCACCGGACCAGATCCCCATGATCACCGAAGGGATAAAGGCGTTTCGGGGGCGGGGGGCTGACATGGGCCGGCTAGGCCGTCTACCCAGACCGAATTAGGAGTCTTCGCTCAGGTCTCTTTCTCGCTTATGTCTGGGGAGGTAAGATGGAAGAGGACGGGCCATAAGGGGTTGGCCGTCGTCTCATATCCAAGAGAGCCTCTTTCAGCCCCCGGAACCCGAAAAGGGATGGAAGCCAAATGAGGCTACGGCCTGTATGAGACGAACATGGGTTAAGGAGCTCTGCGGCCGGAAATTATCAATGCAAAGAGACTCTGAATAGGGTTTAGTTCGAGGGCGTTGTTCCTGAGGTGCGGCGACGATGCGACGGTTTGAAGTCTGGGATTGCCGTTGTGGGGGCTTTTTCGTCTGGAGAGGTGAAACGGCGGGCAGGGGTATCGTGGTCTTGCGACTCTGCGTCAGGACGCAGAGAGGCCGAATGGGGTTACCGGGGGCTAGCTACTTTGCGAGAGCGAGATACAAAACTGTGATAAATCCGTAGGCAAGATAAGAGAGGATTGATAATGATGAAGGCTTTGAGGGTCGTCGCGGTTCTCCGTGCAAGTGGCGAGAGTTGTTGGTATGGGGTTAAGCATTTGAGCTGGGTGGCTTATAGATGTCTGCAACGACAATGGTGTCATCTCAGACATTGCTTGTTGAACGGGGCGAATCACTGAGCGAAGAAGAGCGAGTTTCAAAGATAAGTCGGGAGCATTGAAGGATCGGAAAGATCTACCGAGTATTTGTTCTGGTGATCTGTATGATTGATCTACCAAACATTTCATGAACCAGACGATCGGCATCCACTCTTGGGATCAATACTTCGTTCACCGGATATTAGGAAGAGTATACGCCTCGCTTTTCCGTGCTCAGCGCGTCCTGTTGGGGTTTGAGGACATTGTTTTCGTGTTGCCCCCATGGAAAATGCATTATCCAGTTTCAGGTCGATACTGAAGTCATTGGAAGTGTTGTTGTTGTTGAGTCCTGGTGTATGAACTGCCTCCTAATCCCACAATCGCCTCACATGCTCAGCACTGAAACGCCGAAATGCAGTTGTATTTATTTCAAATTGTTTTTAAACAGTTATCGAAAACATCTCGCAGGCCGCCAGAGCCCAGGCAAGGATAAACACACCCACAAGCCAGACAGCATTATCCCGGCCAAACCATCACACACCATCTCACTTATTCCTCGGCCTCCTCATCGGCAGCATCTTGAGCAGCCTCGACAGCTTTGCTCGCCGCGACCTTGCCGTTGCCCTTGCCGTTGCCCTTGCCGTTGCCGTTGCCCTTACCACTAGCAGCAGCACCCTTTCCTCCGGTGGCGGCGAGCGACTGGTTAATGACGTCTCCGGCCTTGGTCGCCAGCGCGTCGTCCTTGGGCACGTCCGACGCAGCCGGGTTGTCGGTGGAGGCGTTGAACTTCAGGGCGGTCGCGGGCTTGCCGGCGTTGGCGACGTCGTCGGCGATGTTCTTGTTGAGCTTCTTGGTCTCCTCCTCGAGCTTGGCCGTCACGTCCTTGCCCTGCGCCTGCTCGGCCTGCAGGCCCATGACGGTGGCCGTGAGCTTGAGGACCTTGTTCTGGATCTTGGCGCGCTGTGTTGCCGCTGTGTTAGCCGAGACGTTCTTTCCTACAACTCACGAAAGGGGGCGTGATGTAGAGGGCGATCTTACCTGAAGAGCGAGAGCATCCTCACCAGGAGCCGTCTCGGCAATCTTTGCGTTGTAGGCGCCCCGCTCGGCCTGGTTGGCGATCTTGTTGACGCCGTCGAGGAAATCGAGGTCGGCCTTGTCGACCGTGGCCAGGTCGGCCGGCAGGCCGCTGAGCTTTTTGAGGGCGTCCTCCTTGGCGGTGCCGGCGTTGCCGCCGCTGATGGAGATCTCGTCAAAGGTCTTGGGCGTGAAGACGGCGGCACGCTTCTGGACCTTGTTGCCGGTAGAGGGAGAAGAGGGGGCGGCCGAGGCGACGGCGGCGAGGGT
>JAIMZG010001080.1:0-28945 GCA_020466075.1 Colletotrichum coccodes
CATCCCCGGATCCGGAATAACTACTATTCCGGCCCACCTCGGCCTGACCCACCGCCTAGAGACGTATCTATACGCTCTAGTCGAGGCCGTCTTACACGTAGAAACTTAAGCCGTTTTTCTTATGTCTTTTCCACCCTATAGGTGACTCTGCGACAAGAAGATAAAATTGTATGTGTCTGCTTCAGGGAATTCCCCTGATTGTGTGAAAGCATATACTTCAATAGGCTTTCGCAAAAGGGGCCGTTTCTGCCCATGGCAAGCAGAATTCCAATATTACCATGGCTGATACGATGCCCATTTCCAGGCGCTGACGGCCCACTAATAAGCGTCTGTGATTTTCCTTAGTGGCGCCGCACTCCGACGTTCAAGTGCAGTCACCTCACCCAGCTACTCACCTTCCTGTAGCCGCTTTTGAGTCAGCTGCACAATATTCTAGGAGGCAGGTGAGCACAAGTAAGGGGACGACAGGGTACTGTTCCCAGGATTTCGGAGGCGGCAGCGTCCGCCATCCTAAGAATAAGGCTCGGGTCTCGGCTGGGGCCAGCTTCCTGTTCATAGGATTTACAAGGTGGGTCTGCTACGTATTCCTAGGACTAACAGGCCCTGGCGCCTTGAATCCTAGGATTGTCCACACAGCAACGCGGGGCGTGGCGGTATATACAGACCTTATCATGCCCTGGATCCTAGGATCCGGACCCCCCTAGACTGGGGGAAAAGGCCGGAGGGGGGTGTTTTCGGATAAGACCTACATACTACCCGTGAGGGCTGCTATCCAGGCTTAACCAGGGGCTGGGAGGTGTGCTGTACGCAGTATAATGGACTTGGCAGCACCCCCCGCCCCCGGCTTTAGTATGTTCCAACATGTTGACTTGGAGAAATCATTCGTAACCGCGCGTCTTCGTCACGTGAGCTTCCTTACGGGAGGCTGTGCAAATATGCAGAGATAAGGCTCTGGGCGGTGTTCAAATCCGCAAGTTGCCGCATACCTTTGCAATCCATTCCCGTCGCTCACCATTACTATCAAGACGAAACCCACGTGGGAAACAAGAAGCGCAGAGGCAAACGGAGAAAGAGATTCGCTATGCCGTTCTCACGTCGTTGGCCCTTCCACAGGAAAGGCAACAACATGGCCGGTGTCTCCAATATTCCAGCCGACGAAAAGCTACAACAACAACTCCTGAGGAATACAGATAGCAAAAGCCACCCAAATGCAGAACCTCCTAATCTCAATGGCGACGAAGACCTATTCAATCCATCAAACTTTGGAATCAAAGTGGTTGTGAACCGCCCAGGGGACGCTCAAGGCCACGTTGACATCATCGCAATTCACGGACTGAATGGCCATCGTGAACAGACTTGGACTGATCGCACAACGGGACTCAACTGGCTGAGCAACGAACAGTGTCTTCCGAAGGACATCCCACACGCGCGAGTGCTCACTTTCGGGTACAACTCGAAGACATACTTCAGCAGGTCATCATCGGACGTCCGAGATTTTGCATCAGAATTGCTCGCTGGGCTACACGCCATTCGTACCACTCATGTTGAGAGACAGCGGCCTATAGTCTTCATTTGTCACAGTCTTGGTGGTTTGGTTTTCAAACAGGTGAGTGAAGCATCTCAACTGCAGACTATTAGTCCACCGTAAAGTTTAGCATGCTAAAAAACAACAAATTGGCAGGCAGTCATTCGGGCACATGAGCGTAATGCTTTCTATGAGAGTATTGTTAGAAACATTCGTGGCGTTGTCTTCTTCGGCACACCTCATCGGGGTTCTGATCTGGCATTCTGGGACAGGATTGGGACTTCGTTACTTCGGGTGGGGACATTGGGCTATCTGAGCAACTCGAGATTGTCCAAGGACCTCATGGTAAACGCGGAAATGCTGAAGAACATCTCCGAATCATTCACATACCGAGGAGGTGATTTTGGCATCCGAAGCTTTTACGAGACCCAGCTAATGCCTGGCCTCAATTGCCGTGTCGGTTTCCCAGCCTCAATCCTTTCTCTGAATCTCTAGTCGTCATTCAAAACAATTTACTGACATATATTCCAGGTTGTCGAGCGACATTCTTCCGTAATGGGCTTGGCAAATGAGCTAGATATTGCCTCACCCGCCCACCATTCCAACATTTGCAAGTTTCCGTATCCATCCGACACACGCTACAGGACGGCCATATCCGCCGTCATTGAATTGATTGAAGGCACAAGGGACGATGAAATTGATGATGATGGTAAGTGGTAGACCTGATGTTCTCCTGGCCGTGCGGCCGTGTGGCTCTACGTGTTATTTGGCTAAACGGTTGTACCTTAAGTATTCACATCACGAGAACAAGCTTGCATGCGCGAATTGAATTCAGACTATGAAGATCACTTGGATCAAGTCGATGATCCCATATCTGGAACCTGCTCATGGGTATTATTGCACAAGCAATGGATCCAGTGGGAGGTTCTTGATGGATCTGCCCTTCTATGGATTACGGCGGATGCAGGCTGCGGCAAGTCCGTCATCGCCAAATTTCTCGCCAACTATCTGCAGGATCAGCCCAGCGGAGTCCAACGGCGACACGTATGCTATTTCTTCTTCAAAGAGGGCCTTGACGACCAAGACAACGCTGCTGCTGCTGTATCTGCCCTGCTCCATCAGCTCTGTAGCTCACGGCGACGGCTCATTCACTATGTGCTACCGAAGTTTACCAGCTTGCCGACGAAATCATTCAACCGAGTTTCTCTGCTTTGGTCTATCCTAATGAATATTCTACAAGACTTCAAGGGTAATCTTGTGTGGATATTAGACGGCCTTGATGAGTGTAATTCTAAGTCACTCGACGAGCTGATCAGGTCAATGAACTTGTACCTCAAATCTAGCAGGGGCAAGATGTGTCAACATCGGTTCAAGATCATCCTTCTGAGTCGTCCACACAACATAATACGCCAAAAGCTCCAGCTTGGTGTGGATGAAGAGTCCGATGAACAGCCAACACATGACGAACCAGATCGGTATAATAAGATGAGGCTTGCTGCCGAAGAAGAAGTCGCGGCTGTCGCAGGAGATATTGCTCTCTTCGTGAGGTGCAAAGTGGGATACCTCTGGAAGCAGGAAGTGCTGTCGACTGAGGCTCTGTCTAAATTGGAGGAGAAACTAATTCGTGGTGCTGACTTCACGTTTCTATGGATATCTCTCGTGATACAGCTAGTCGAAGAAGCTGGGATCAACGGCATCTCAAACATGGAGTTAGAGGCCATCTTGAACACTACAAAGCTCGACGACGTATACGAGCGGCTATTGACTGGGAGAACACAGCCACTCAAGACTAAGAAAGTCTTACTACTTGTTCTCGCTGCTGTCAGGCCACTAAGCCTCAAGGAAATGTGCGCGGCCCTCGAAATCCGCCAAGACCACATCTTAGATTTCGGCAACATTCGAATGGCTCGGCAACAATTGGCTGAACTGGGAGCCTCGGAGATTGATCAAAAGGCTCCATTCCAGGGGGTAGAGGCTGCGGGCACAACCCAGTCAGTTTTGGCAGAGATACTGGAAGCTGAGAAAAAGGCAGCGTCGACCGACAACCAAAGGCAAGCTATGAACGATGCAATCCGTGGCGACGCTACCTCTGGCTCCAAGAAGAAGGCCGCGATTTCGTGCCTGGATGATCTTGGGAAAGTTTTGCACAAACCATTTTCTAATCATCTCAGACAACTATGCGGCCATTTTATCCGTATCCGCAACAAACGTATCTATCTGGTTCATCAAACTGCACGACATTTTCTGCTTAAAGAAAGAGATTGGGTGACGGAGAATTCGGATGGCTCGAGCGACTTAGAAGCCAGGCATGTGATGCCTGGCGAAGACAGAGGCCTGTACAGGTCGCGAAATGAGCCCAATTTCACAGCGACCTCACTGGAGAACTGGCACCGTTCAATTCGGCTCGAGGATGCAAATCGATACATTCTTCAGATATGTTCCGATTACCTCAGCTTGTTTCTGTTTGAAAAGCCCATGAAAGATGTTCAATGGACCGGAAAGGAAGTTCGGAAGTACCTGAAGGAATGTCGCGACGATCCTCCGCGAGCATTTTTCAAATACACCGCCTTCCACTGGGTAGATCATTATCGGCCATTACGGAAGGCCATGACTGACTCCTCATTTGACAACTTACTGAAGCCGAGTGATCCGCGCTTCAAGATATGGATTCTAGTTCACCGACACTGGATGACCGAGGAAGAGCGGAACAAATTGGAAACGGGTGGAATCAATATCCTAGGGAAGCCGAGCGGCTTTCGCAAAGGAGCGCGAATTTCTGATAATGGAGAGCGGTCAGAAAGATCATTCTACTCAAAGCTTGAGATTCAGGACAAGGATGTGGGAGCTTTCCAGGATGTCTTGGAATTCTTTGATCTTGGATTTAAGGAGGAGACAGAGAACTATGATCAGGAATTCCTCGCTGGGGCTCGATATTGGAAATGCCACACCGAGCAAATGGACGATGGTGAAGAAAGCAACGACGGGAGCGATGATGAAAACCTCCAAGAAGATGGTAGCGATGAAGGCCCGAGCAATCGTGCTCGCATTTTACCGGACAGAGTGCAATATTTCCGCCGGCAACACCGCAAGGCCTACCTCGAGAATCTAGAGGAGCTCTGCAATCCGTTATCTCCTACAGGAGGAAACCCGACCTCACGACACTCGGTGCGAATGGATTGGACGCCTTAGTTACAAGTCATTTCTCAATTGTATGGATCACTTTTGGCCACATAAGAACGTGGCATTAAATAACAACACTTGGCCTTCAACTTGGTATTGTAGTTATTTTGCTACCACGACACCCCGGATTCTATCATTCTCAGTGTTCCGTGACTATTCGGACTCGCCTCTACTACATTCAGCGTTATTAGAATCGATTTGAAACCAGCTAATTTTCGTATTGGGTTGCAGTTCAGTTGCCTCACCTACTGCTACCATGTCCTTCCTTTCTGAATACGTGTTTGTAATGACGCAACTGGCTGTTGGGCAGTTACCTTGCAACTTGTCTTTCTAAATCATGCTCAGATCTCGCTGCAGAGTAGCCGTTGTATACTACCAGTTCTCTGGGCTTCCTATGCGTATAATGCGCTATCCTAAGAGATTAAGAGCCCTTAAGATTAGACCAAGTAATATAAATGACTGGAACTAAATTTGACGGGCCTAGTACTACTTGGCTCCCTAAACTCCCAGTAAGCTGAGATGACGTGGTTGTGTAAATTAACAGGGCCCTCACCCTGCTCACCCAAGCCCCACCTGGTCGCACGACCTGAGGGCGGCGAGTGATTTGGCCGCACCTGAGCCAAAGAGTGGCCAGAGAAGGACTCCTGTAACGAGGTGCAAATAACCCACTTCTTTGTTCACGGCTGGACAGAAGCATTCGTTTCTTGGTAGCCTGCAACTGGCAAAGCTTGAATATTTGATGGTTGCTCGGATCGGCAACCTTAAAAAAGAACGAAAAAGAGTTAAATTGGTTATTTTGCCATCTCTGGCGTCACGCCCGTAGTGACTAGCTGGGCTTCTGGCTTCTTTGGCCGCCTTATCGTGGCGTTTGAGTTCTCCTCTACGTCAGCAACTCGCTGTAAAATGACATCGACGTCGAAACTGGTTGGAAGAAGCCGATGTCAAATTTTCAGGTGGTAGACAAGACTTCGGAACCTAAGTGTAAATATCCACAGATTCTTAATCGGTTTGTTTACTCCAAACCAGACCACAAGCGGTTGGCATGTTGAGAGAAGGCATCGACTCTTAGCTCTACGGATAAACAGGAATATCGTTAGATCCGAATTCCGTTTGCCGGCAATGTCTGGGGCATAGCCTGCTTTGAAAGCCATGGGCTCCACGATGACAAGTTCCTTGCTTGGAGCCGCAGGACTCTGGTGACGCATTTGATCTAGCATGTTGGCGTAAACAACTATCCTTTAACAGCATGTGCCTGCTCCACAAATTCCCTTGCCGCTGTCTCGCATGTAACAAATTGGACTTGGGAGCCCCAACTCTGCAACCACAGTAGCATATTCTCGATGGTTCCTGCAATATGTGCCATCCCTGAAGTATCGGGATGAAGGACTAGAGGGAACACGAAGTCTCCAGGACCACTCCCATCGGCACCATGACTCCATAACCAAGTGAAGCGATCCTTCCACATCTTCTCTATGGTCTGGACTGACACGAAGCCGTGTGAGTTCTCCACATTGGGCAAATACTGCAAGGGAGTCATGTCTTCCATGTACCAATTTGCAGGAATTTCTACCACGCCGGTTGGCTTGGGCTGGACTGATGGATGCATCCATGTATGTGCCGGTTGAGAGTAATCGACCGGTACAAGAGAAAATCCGCTATCCAGAAAGTGCAGTTGGGAGTCGTGGCAGCTCAAAGAGGAATCATAAAGAAACCCCTTCTTCTCCAGCAAGGCAGTTGTTCCGTGGCGTATACGATACACAGGAGCTCGAAACCCAACAGGCCGCTTCCCGGTCAGGGACTCCGCGAGGGTAATGCACTTGTCCAGCACATCCTCCTCCTGCTTTGGATCAAGCTTAGTACAGTCTTCGTGGCAGTAGCGTGGGGTGCAATCTCTGCTCCTGAGTTCACGATAGACCTAGTCTCTGCCGGGAACGTTTCCATAGAGTGACCTGGTATGAACCAGGTCACCTTGTCGGATACGCCGATGCGGTCGAAAAGCCGCAGAAGACGGCCTACTCCGACACGACCTGCGAAGATGCCCGAAGAGAAGTCTGCGAGGCAATTGTTTGGGTGCTGTCCTGTACCCATCCAGCCCGAAACGGCGTCAAAGTCGACTGACAAAAGCACTTTGACATGGCGACGAACTTCGGGAACAGGCTGAGGGATCCTAGCAAGAGCAGCGGAGGTCTTCAGCTGGCCAATAAGTGCTTGGAACTCGGCGGCTGCTTTCGGGTCATCGTCGACTGGCGTAACACGAAGCCGGACACCTCCAATTTCGATAACTTGATGTTCGGTTAGTTACAGATGCTAGCTAGGTTTGAATGCTAGTGATAGCTACCTCGATCCATCATTCTAGGTGTCAATTGCAATGCCAGTTTCAGGCCGGTGAAAGACTTAGCGTGGCTGAATATGAAGTCGTCGCTACAAACAAAAGGGGATGACGTGTCGGGCCAAGAATTGGAGATCGGACGGCCCATTCTGTGTGTGCAGAAAAGAATGACACCTTTGAGCTGATTGTTATTGGTCGGTCACCCCTCACTTCCACCCATTGCACCAAGACGCTCACTCTTCGTCCGTCAATCGTTGCCTAACCTCAGTCTTAAAGCATCGCATCTTTGAAAGCTCTATTACATCTGAGTCTTTTCTATACCAGATATGATTAGGTTAGTAACGCAAAGAGTTAGTAAGTCTGTGTTTTCTTCCGAACAATAGAATATCGTACTATGGCGTCGCTGATTTGGGTGACGATACCTCACATAGCCGAGCAAGTTGATGCAGGACGGCGGTAAAAGCGTGTTCTATGGCGCTGCTACTTTGTTTGGTCTTCGAATTTGAATTGGCTTCGTCAAGTAACCAACCAAGGACAGATGAAAATTAAGTCTCGCAATGTGCCACAAACAGTACTCTAGCGTAATTCCATTGGACGGCAGGAAATTCGACCTCACCATCGAGCCTAGTTCGCTAATTGATTCTTGCATAATCTAATAAGCCACAAAGAGACTCGCGTCCATATTGCACAACTTCACGAGATCCCTCAGTTCCAAGAATTCAGTGTGGAGTTGTGAAGACTGAGTCTCAGTTGTGGATATTCATTAAATCCGGGCTAAACTAAATGGGGAGTCTGTTTCGACGTCGCCAAGATATCAGATTCTATGCCGGGTTTCCGGTCCCATCCGACGCTGTTTTCGCCGTGGGAAGTGGCCCCCAAGCACAGCCACAATCAAGAAAGCCTTGACTCCTCATCCCCATCCGCGTTGTGATAATCTCCAGCGTGTCTTTGCCGCGAGGGGCAACCTGCAGTGTGTCTCGATCCGTACGCACCACATCCCAACTCTAGCCTTTCCTTCGAACTAACAGCCGACAATGGTCTTCTTGGGCCGTCCGTCAGAGGCATGTGGCCCCTGTCGCGAGGGAAGACTCAGGGTTCGTACTCCATCTTGTTCCCAAATCCCCTTCCCGACTGGTCCGCTTGTATCCTCTGTTCGAACTCCAGCCCGTCAGCTCTACCAGCTGCACCACTCTGTACATACCTGGACGTTGACCGATGCGAATCAACCAACCCAATCTGCCCTTTGGAATGCGAGCAAAAGCTAATTTTCTCTCCTTCATTCTTGTTCCGCAGTGTGATCGCCTGAAGCCCGTATGCACCCAGTGCTCCCGCAAACAAATAACCTGCCCTGGCTACAGGGATCTTTCGGAGTTTTACTTCAGAGATGAGACAGCCAACGCCGCCTTCAAAGTTCAGAACAGGAAGCCCAGGAGACGATTGCCGGCCAAGACAAAACAGAAAGCACAATCACTGGCCGGTGGAGATGTGCAGGAACGGAAGCAACTGCAGCATGCCAGCTCAAGCAGAACTTCGGTCGCGGCAGCAGCAACAGCCAGAGTCACAGCGGCGCAGGTAGTTGGGACTTTGGGCGAATCCGATGGCTCTTTCAAGTCATCGCTCGCCGTTCCACGTCCAGAGCACGCTGTGGTTCGCTATCGGACTCTTTCACATCCCGTCGAGGATCTGGCACGCACGTATTTCCTGACGGACTACATAACATCTTCGCCATTCGAGTATCTCCTCAGGCTCTGCCCCTATGAATTAAAGAGCAATGACGCCATGTCGGCGTCGATACTCGCTGCATCCTTCGCCAGCCTGTCGCTCAAGAACTCAGACCCGAGAATGATGAAGCAGGCCAGAGCAGAGTATGCCAATGCGCTATGTCAGACGAATCAAGCTCTTAGCTCACCGATACTCGCTGTCGAAGACAGGATACTGGCGGCAGTGCTATTGCTGGGACTTTTCGAGGCTATCGTCTTCTCGGGACAGCAATCTCTCGACAGCTGGAACCAACATACGCTCGGTACTGTAGAGCTTCTACGCCTGCGTGGGATTCGACAGTTTGCGACGCCTCTTGGTCGCAAGCTCTTCGTACACTCGAGCAACAACATCCGCACAAGCTGCGCGCACAGTAAGACGCCCGTCCCGCCCCGATTCTTGAAGCTCTACGAAGACGCCAAGCCGTACCTTGACCTTGATGACCCTTTCCTTAAGATGACTTCCATCGTTGACCGAGTTGCGACCTTGAGGTCCAGAATCGCCGAACTCGAAGACTCTCAGAGGCATGAGGTCATCGTTGAAGCAATGGACTTGGATACTGGAACTGCGAGACTCGGTCGGGATGTGTCGGAAGAATGGAGATTTACGGGAAGGCTTTCAAACGAGAGAGCCCCCATGTCATACAAGGGAATGTCCTTCCGCTATCCGTCACTTCGAGCTCTGCGGTACTGGAACTCGTTGAGGATCATCCGGATGTTCCTTAACGACGTCATTTGGATACAATCGTCCTTAGTGCTTGACCGAGGTCCGGATCCCGATGATGACACGGACTATGAGGGACTCCAAAAGTCTGCCTACAGAAAGATGTCAACCCTTATCGTCGAGGTTCTAGGGAGCTGCGGGGAGTATATCGAGTCCTCTGGCGAGCGCTTTTCAGTTACAGCAAGATGCCTCATCTGGCCTTTGTCGGTAGTCGCCGAGATGTCTTTGACGCCTCCCGACGCACGCCGATTTGCTCTCGATTGCTTGGACCAGTTGAGCCGCGATGGCCGCATCCCACAGATGGGTACAGTGGCAAACACGATGCTGGGCGATCAAGAAGGCTGGTAAGTGCAGAATGGCCCCAGTTACACTTGCGTAACAATCGTGTTGAATTTGCACCCAGGCTTCATTATATCATCTAGCATGACACATCATAACTTCATAATTTGTCGACACAAACTCACATCGTCAGTAGACCTAGGCACAGTGAATAAAAAACGTCAAAATTACAGGGTGCCGAAATCCTGTCAGCTCGCAAACTTCCTTAGCTATGTACGCAATCGGGCTTGTCGGCAAGATCCTGGCCCCAGAGACAGACTTATGCGCAGATTCAATGCTATCGCCAAGCCTTCGCAACCGCAGGATCGGGAACAAAAGAGGGAGCGCTTCCAGACCCGTGTCCTCCATACAAGCCATCCTGTGGAACCACATGAACCGCGTTCTGCGTCATTGCAGCGTTCCTCCGTTTCTTTCTGATCTGGAAGTACAGAGTTAAAGCAGCGATCAACATGCTTGGTATTCCAACACCCAAGCTCGCTGCCAAAGCCACGATATCCGATCTGCTCAGCCCAGCATCTGCCGCCGCGACTGTAGTCTGCCGGGCGTCCGCAGAGGACGTTCCACTTGAGCCCGACTCCGAGGTCTGTGCCGGCAGTCCGTTGGTCGAGGGTTTCGCGGCGCTTGTGCCTGTTGGGGAGGAGCCTTGCCCATCAACTGTTGTCGTCGCTGGCGCAGCGGCTTCTGCTATGTTCGCGGTCGCGCAGTACGAGTCGTACAAGTTGAGCATACTCGTCAGATCGACTGACCAGTTGTCGACTTTGTTGCATCCTTTGCTGATGCAAGAGGAGAGATAAGAAGTCGCCGAGCTACCGAGAGCCGTGTTGCAATAGCAGCCATTGATCGACTGGCAACCGCACTGAAGCGCGACTCCGAGATCCTGGTATCCGGCGTTGACACCACACTGCCAAATACCGTTGTGTACGAGGCAACCAGCTGCGCATGCTCTCGCTGTGGAGTAGGCTATTTCGGAGTAGAGGCTGACCGGGGCGAGAGCGCCGGCTGTTGTCTTTGCGATCGAACCGAGAGGATATAGCAGGAAGACGCCAGTTGTGAGGACCCAGGATGGGAGTGGCCTTCGAAAACCGGACAACAGCAGCATGGGTAACATTTTCGGGTCGTGGTGATATACGGCGTTCAAGGAGATGGTTCGCTACGCGGTGCAAGCAGGCACGGGAACGTATCGCGTGAAAGTCGAGGTTTCGACAACAATCGATCTTGGATGATGAGAAAGGGGGTAGTTTGAATTTGAGAACCCAATCCCAGTACAATGCGTCCCAAGCATCTTCATTCCTCCGTGGCGGCTCCTTGTCCTTCAAAAGCAAGTTTAATAGGGCTGAATTGCCCATCTCCAATGAGATGACTAGATATTACTAGATTGTGGCATAGCTAGTCCAGATTCGGCCGTACCCCGAAGAGGCGCGTGGTGCCTTCGAGCAGCGGCTGAGAGTTAGCCGATACCACCAATCAACAATGCCAATTAGATGAGGGAGCAATCAAAATCTACTCGTGGGTATGACCGTCAAAGAGCTGGAATTCAAAGCTAGGCAGGATAATTGAAAGATCGTGGCGCAGGACGAAATATTGGTGAAACTCAGCCGCGGAAGCCCTGAGCGTTAGAAACGCACAACGCGATAAACCAGACAAGCGATCAAGCACCATGATGTGTGAAGCAAACGTCATAGAGACATTTTCAACTATTCATCCAGAATCGCAATGCTTCTTGGCAACCTATAAAACTAATGTGGTGCGTCCTTCATCTAGTCTTTGACTTGGGCTATGGCTGCTTGTTGTGAGGTTTCCACTAGTTTTTCTCTTGCCCTCGAAATATTGGGACAACAAGCAAGAGGAGTTGCCTCGCTTTTGTATCCTATTCCGAAGTGCAGGCGCACATCTTTCGGCACATGACAAAGGAAGAAAGTTGATCGAGGCGGTTTAGTCCGCCTTTGGCCCCTAAATGAGAGAAAACTTGGCAGTAACTTGGCATGCTCAGGCAGACTGTTCGACTGCAATGGCCTTACTCATCCCCAAAAAGCTGCCCCTGCTACCTGAGTAAACTATAGTCAATGTAGCGTTGTATAGTCGTAGCGGAATCTAAAGATATGCCAGAAACCTTGGCGTGCGGTCAATATTATCAACTCATCTATCGGCATGGCTATCAGCGCAGGCTTGGCCCTTCCGGAATAGTTACTTGGAAAACTCTGGTCCTAGTCCCCTTCCTCTAAGCCCCTGCTACACGCCCAATTGCAACTTTTTGGAAGCGAAACTCCACTTGAAGGCCCGTCAAGCAACGTCGGTGTGGTGGCTTTATTGTCGCAATGGTCAGTATTTCCATCGGACAAAACATGTTGCGCGAGAAGCAACCAACATACGAAGTATCGGAGACGAAGCTGAATCTTTTATGGAATCAGGTATATAAGGGACCGTAACTCAACAAGAATTCCATCCCATTCACTCTACTCATCACTTTAATCGGGTCAACAACTTTGAAGACCAAACTTGCCCTCTGAACACTCTCCGATTTCAACTCTACGCCGTCAAGGTCTACTCAAGTCGGACCTGAAACTCATTCTAAAGATGAAGTTCCCCATCTTCAATCTCGCTCTTGGGGTTCTCTCTCTTGACTTATTGGGCGCTGTCTCCGCCAATTTCCACGTCGGCTACAACGTGGCCAAGAACGGCTGGGGCATCCCCGTTGCCTGCCCTTCCAACTACTACAACTGCCAATGCTTCGCCCACAGCGACCGCACCGGCAAGGTCACATTCGACAGCGGCAAGGCTACTCTCAGCACTTTCTTCACCGTCAGCAACCTCTGCGGCATGAGCAAGATGAACTTCTATAAACGAAGCGACGGACACTTCGACGTCTACGTTGCCAATGGTGACGGCAGTGTCATCGGCACGTGCTACAGCAACTCGGATTCGAAGGACTGCGGTGGTGGTGCTTCGGAATACAACGACGCGCTGGTATGTTACAGCTATGTCTGTGGTGGTTAGGAATGGCGAATGAAATAGCAATCTGGTCGACATCTTCGCCCAAGTCGCATCTGTACAAGCGTGTCACCTAAAGTGTATTCGACGAGAGACTTGGCAGATAGCACTACATTATTTGAGGTGGGCTGGGCTCGCGAGAAGGTCATTTATTGTGATAGAGAACAGTCTAGCCTATAAGAAAGTGCGTCCCCTGCATCAGGGATTGTTACTCATTCAGCCAGCTACCTGTGATTGTCTGGGAACCTTGAGATCACCCGTGCCGGCTTCCTCACCGACGCCCTTTTGCACCGCTTTTGCGCCTCCCATAACGTTAGAGTTCCTTGGGTTCGAAGTTTTTATCGAACCCAACTTGTTGCAGACTTCGGCGTGAGACAGACCAATTGAAGGCTTGCCAACTGTGACAGGGCCCTTGAAAGCTTCAAGTTCTCCTTGGATACTCTGCAAGATAGGCGCATTACGTGTCTGCGAACAAGCCACTCCACAGTAGGCAAGATTTCTTAGTTCCTATCTGGAAGGACACTCCTTTTGTCCGCCTTCGATGACGGTTATGAAAAGAAGAAGAAAGAGATCCTTCATTAGACGTCCCATGGCCTCGTGGTTAGAACGAACCTTGACAGACACAGCAATCGTCCAAATTTTGATCGTCTTGCGCTCTCCAGTAAGATATTTGTCGCACTAGATGACTCGGTTGTCAGCTCGAGCCACGATGCATCTATTCATGGCTTCTTTTCTGGCTTCACCTGCACCCAGCCAGCACATATACACTTCGCTCCTAGAAACAACGCCCCTCGGCTGGCGCTGTTCTAGTACAGGTAGCGGTGCAAAGGACTGTAGTGGCCAAGTTCATTGGTCACAGGAAGAGACTCTGGCTAGAGAACCTGGAAGCATACAAGATACTGCAGCGAAAAGCGGTGGGTATCAGGTCGTTTAAGGGCAGATTTTGGCATAACGCAATCGCCAAATGCGCTGTTGTAACCAGCTTCACATTGACTTGCAGCATACTTTTGCTGCCATCGACCAATCTTAGCATACCCTTATCGGTCATTGAAGAGAATTTGCGCTGCGTTGGGAAATATTTGAGCAACTATCAGGGTACGACTTGTTACGCTTTTACTTATACAAGCAGCATTTTTCCTCTCTGACACTATCCTCTACAACTAGCATGCAGTCTTTGGGTAAAGGTCTCAAAACGGACAGCATGTTTAGTTTCTAATAGTCCAAACAAAACACAAGCGTTTCGCTTCAGCAGTTTGGCATGTAAATATTTTTCATTTTTCATCTTGCAAATTGCAGCCAAAACATGTTCTATTTAGTGACGACATGATGACTTGACGAAGCAGCACAAACCCAGTGACCGCCCATGACGTCAAGTGATACCGAGGGGCCTTCAGAACAACAAATATAGACCTCAATCCGCTGCCGTTTCATTAATAGACCTTGTGACTTTCAAGTTCGACTCTTATCTGACATTATCTTCTGTGTTCAATCCGCTTGTTCTCGTAATCAAAATCATGGCCAGCCTCTTTAGATCCTCCTTGAGCGTAAGCAGACGCTTCTCGATCACCAACTCAATTCAGGCTCGTCTACCAGTCACGACCACCGTATTAGTTCGTGAGTCTTGACAATGGCCCAAAAACGACAAGAATACTTGACTGACGTAGTCCAGGCGCTTTTTCAAACACCCCTCGTCGTTTCCAAGGCGAACCGGGACGTACCAACGTGACCCCTCCGTCTCCCAAACCATCCGACAGCGCGGAAGAGAATGATATCAAGTCAAATCGGGCGATGGAAGGCAAGAACTCCCCAGACTCTGCGTCGTTAGCAAAGCCTGTCACACCAGGTGGTGCTCAGGGCCAAGACGAAGAAGGCGGGGATCCCATCAAACAGAGCCCGTCCAAGCCAAATGAAGAAAAGGCCAAGACGACGGAAAAGGAAGGCAACAAGCCTTTGGATGCTGCCGATAAGTAGAGGAAGTCAATTCAAGTAGCACAGAGTTGGGGGAAATTGTTGGCAGCCGTTGGACTAATGTTCCAATGCCCATATCTCACTCGGTCTGACACTCGATGAATGTGCCGATCAAGTAGATTAAATTATCTTAAGTTTTACAATAGATATAGGCTACCTTTAGAAACTATAGTGGTATTTGGTGATTCTGAAACCTCTTGCGCGAACATCACTGACAACAGTTACCCGTTCCACCAATGTCAATCACCCTAAATTAACAACACATGGCGTGTGATAGTGCGCCGAGAATACAAACGTCATCGCATTCCGCCGTATTCAGCAAATTTATTGCGCCCAGCCTTTGTATTTGGAGTTCGTGAATGGTCTTCTTGAGATGGTTCAAGAGATATTTCGACTTCGAGTAGGAACCAGCCAAGAGAACATGCTATTCGAGTAATTAGCAAAGATGGGCTGATCGTAGAACTTTGACAATATCCCTACCGAAACGGTAATCCCTGAGTGAGATAGCCGCAGTACAATTCCCTCGAGCATCTTTTTGATCATCGACACGCTCTGCATAAAGCAGCGCATCACTTCGGAGTTGGTGAACTTGAGCCGCCCGTGCTGGAAACCGGGAACAGGTGACGGGATCTCAAACTCGACGGACCATTCTTTGCCGTCGCTATCGAAATTGGGCAATATATTTGCAAGGAATTGATCGCAGCAAGATTGCACGATATCGTCAATGGTCGCAGCGTCGAACTTTCGATGCAGCTCACGTTCGATAAGCCTTAATTGGTCGGTGACAAGCCTCGCGAATTGAGCTTGGGCGTGTTTGTGACTGTTCATGAGATTGCATTGATTAGCACTGAACGATCTGATGCCTGAACGTAGAAATTCTCGTCTGTGTCCTGATTGAAATGCTTGATCGTCCGGATAAGAGCTTGGAACAGGGACCACTTTGGAGCACTCACCCAGCCATTTCTGCCATGTATGATGACTTAACATGGTTAATTTCGACAAGTTCGGGCGAAACGGCTTGCAAGATATACGGCGTACAATCTACAAGCTTCTCGTCACAGTTGAGGACTACAATGGCTCTCTGAGGCATATGCTCCCTGTGATCAAGGACTAGCTGTCTAGAGCCGAGATAGTATTGCACAATTGCATATGACTGCGGTATAACTTTAGCATGCTGCAGAAGTGAAGACTGTTCCAATATCTGGGTCCAGGACTCCCACGATGTGCGGTCGAGGAAGTCTGGCAGAGCATAGACCAGCGCCTCTATCCTCAGGGAGGCAATCATCCCGGAAGATGCAGTCCACTGTCCGCGGCGCATGATACTTGCAACCTCTGCTTCGATGCGTGTTGTTGCCGAGTCATGTTCTGCAAGAAGCTCCTTCTCGTCTCCGATGAGTTGAGAGTCCTTAAAGTTGCCATAGTCATCGAGCCAGTCGCGAGGCGATGGCAAGTCAACAGTAAATTCCGAAGTGTCTGTAAGAGGAGACACTTTGCGGCCGGAGTAAGGATTGGCTTTGCGAATGAAGTCCCTCATACCGAAAGTTGGGGATTGAACACTTGCTTCACGCTTGGTCTGGCGAGCCTGCAGCATCTGTATCAGTCTTGTTTTCCTTGCCTCATTGGTTGGCCATGCAATGGACCTAAACTTACTGGCATTTGACATATGCTAATCTCGTCTTGTCCCGTTCTCACAGCGATGGAGCCTTCTGAAGTAGCGCTCATCGAGACACTCACAAAGCAACGTCCAGAAGTCGATGAGGACCTCGAAACAGGTAGGAACTGTGATGGGCCGGATGGGCCGAAAGGTCTCGGTTCGCCAATGTTTCCGATATCTTTTTGAACAGTCCATCTTGTCCGACGACTCTCAGTGCTTTGCATGCTGGCATTTGATCTGAATCGCCGGAGTTGGGGACCGCTAGAAACCGGAGAAAGTAGTGTCGCAGGGGACCATGGCACCGAATCAGCGCTCGTGGAAGCGTTGGTATTACTTGTGGTTACGACTTCAAGGGTTGAGTAGTATTCATCCTCAGCGGGTTCTACTGTATTCTCAAGGTAGGCCTGTTGAGGATACCGCTTCTCACTGGGCTTAGTAGCTTGCACAGGCCTTCCTTTAACACTGTCTGAGCGGGCCTGGGCTTGCTGCACCTTCTCTATCAACCGGCTGTGGCCCACTGGTCGATTAACGGACTTGGTGTGGCCGAGGGGATATTCCGGAGCGGATTGGGTTCTCTGATTCACCTCTGGGCGCACGTCTTGGTAGCTTGACGGCAAGTCCGGCGTTGATCTGACAGCCGCCATGTTCTGTCTCGAAACAGGTCTGCTTTGTTGGGAATGACTTCGGATAATTCCATTCGTGTTCTCTGGAAGAAGGCTCTGAGTTGATGATACCCTTTGAGAGACGCTTCTCATCGGCAACAAATGAGAGTCGTTTGAAAAGTACAGCCCAGACCTCAGGCCAGGCGTTGTGAGTTCCTCGGAGCGACTGTAGGCATGTTTCTTCGGAGAAGTTGGGCGCGGTAGTTGTGCAACGCCGACTGGTTGCGAAGGAAGTCCAAGCCGTATTTCCAGCCATTCTTGAGAGTATCTCGTATTGCCATTGACTTGATTCTCGTAAACAGATTGTTGCAGGTTGTTCTGGTCATAGTCATGCCTGTCTGCATTATAGGTTTGTCTCGAATCAGGGAGCAAGTCGAATGTGATTCCCGGGACGCTTTGCACGACAAACTCTTTACCTGTGTCGGTTTCCTCGATCGATGCCCCTCTCATCTCTTCTCGCTGTGCACGCCAGAGGCCATTCGCAGGTTCCTTGAGCAGAAGCGTGCGCCAATGACCCGAAAAGTCTGACCTGGCTTCGGGCTCTGGGTTGCCAACTGACTGCGTATCCACAGATCGTTGCTCAACGGGAGGTTGCGACTCCTGGCCATTCTTGATAGAGAATATTGATCGGATCAGGTTTTCTTGGCTTAGGATGTACCGTTTGGGACAGCTGAGGCTCTCTGTGCTTGCCGGGGCCCAGCCCCTGGGAATCGAGTGTCGCACAGCCTCTGCTTCTAGAGCATGTTCCGGGCCTCGTTTGTCGTGAATCGCCGCCAACAGCCACAGGCATCCGTAGTACTCGTGACTTTCCCGCCCGAATACCTTCCTCTTCCCCTGCAACACTGTCTTGCAAGTATTGTAGGCATCTTCCAAGTGACCGTCGGCCATGTTGGCTATGGTGATTGCCTGTAATAGATCAAGAACGGGAAGGTTGTCTGTTGACTTTGCCTTGGGTAGCGAAGCGATGATGCCCGCAGCATGGTTCCATTTGTCTTGTAGGCAGCAGCACAGAGCAAGTTGCATCTTCAGCTGCTTGAAGTCTGAGGCCCCAGCGACGTCACCGGTCGAGCGTTCCACGGCCATTCGCAAGAACTTCTCAGCCTTGCTGTAGTCTTTCGAGATGAACCTACCATATGCCAGCTCCTCGAAGTTCCGGAGAAAGTCAAGCTCGACGTCAGAATCGTCGTCGCTGTCGTCTAATACCGTAGGTCGCTCCGCTGGTTTTGTCTGGCTACTCTGAAAGGCGTCCACATCTGGCGTCGTGATGATAGTCGACGTATCTCTGTGACCTGATGAGAGTGATACCTCCGTCATGCTGTCTTCCGTAGACTCGTCAACGGTTGGGAGTTGGTTCAGCTCCGTCCATCGTTCGATCTCAGCTCTACGAGCCTCTGTCAAGTCCCCCATTTCGCTTCCTCCAAAAACCATTGAGATCCTGCGCTCGCCTGCGCCGTAAGTGGTGCTAGCAGTTGTTGTTGCAGCTGAATGGAAACGCTTGGCTGCCCGGGCCAAACTTTCGAGGTTTTTGCTTTGACGCACAGAGAAAAGGTCTGCGGCTGGTTCCCGTCGTTCGGCCGCCGCTTGAAGTGACTGCTCCACCAAGTTGTTCAGCCTTTCCAGCTGCTGGAAGATGTTCTCTTGGGAGACGTTGGTTCGAAAGTTCAACGAGCTAAGGCACTATTAGCACGCTTGCCAGAGTGTTCGTGTGGTGAAGAACTGCGGTTTACACGTTGACGACAGCCAGCGTCGTTTGCATGGCACAGTTCGACTTGATGATTTTGTTCGTATAATCCTGGATCTCGTCTTTGTGTACAACGAAGTGGAAATGCAGGCTCGGCTTCTTCAGCAGCCTGGAAAACCCTGTCGCCTCCGGATCGTATTCGCCGCTCAGCTTTATGACGAGGCGGTCAAGGCCGTCGACGTTGCATTTGCAGTCGACCAACGTTTTCTCAATCTGCTCCCACATGTGCTGATCCAGATGCGCCAACGTCAGAACCTGTGTCTGGCACTGCTTGACGGTTTTCTCAACAGAGGTGAGCAACTTCGAGAGTTGTTCTACCTCTTTGCAGAGGCCGGCTAGCTTGGTGTCGACATTTTTTATCTTGTTGATTAGCTCGAACAACCATATCGACAGCTGTGAACATGTTTAGGTTAGCAAAGGGAATCTTCGGCGACCGCCGGCGGCGTCGAGTATTCGATGGATGAAGACACCAGAGTTTAGTGATGTATTGACCACTTACAGTTCCCGCTGTTCCCGCTAGCGCGGCAGCAGATGCTGCAATAGACAGAGGATCCATCTCAGCGTCGATGGGGACAATGAAAGACGGATTGCACGGCCAGCTGCCATGGGAGGGATTTGGACAAAGAGGGGAAATCGGAAGAACACAAGATACACTGCAAGGAACATAACGAATGAGCAGGAACAAACATTGGTCTTACTTAAGGGATATACAGCAGAATGTCGGGAAGCCTCAGCCTGCCTTTGCACACCATCTTCGATGGGTGGCTGACCGTCTCAGCTCTGAACGCCACATAATGTCCCATGTCCGACTTTCAGCCCGTTGATTTGTCGCATTACAGCGCCAGCCGATAGCCCGTTGGGATCCCTACGCCATCGCCATGCAGCTTATGCGATATTGGCAAGGTTCTATGTTTAGTTAACTCAGCTTCTCGACTAGTGCATTTGAGTGTTCCGACGCCCTACAGCACGGCTGTGGGGGCCAAAGAAGGCTTTGATGGCCTGGGAGGATCCCTATTACAAATGAGGTGGAAGAGGATGGAGAGAGCCTCGGGTTACGAAAAAGACGTCCGAAGCCGAGGCCAGGCGATACATCTCAATTAGAGCTTAAAAGTGCATTGGGTTTCTCGCGGCTTTGAGGTTCTTTTCTACACTCTAGTGCACCCTGACATGAGGTCCCCAGGAACCCGTATAAGCGTTCTCCTGAGACATCTAGAGTATGCAGGATCAGTTGAAATCGGAGGGGACGCTCTGTTTTCTCTGGCATACGACGATGCATGCTGTCATCTGTTAGCCTAAATATGGTCACGTTGGTAATGTTACTACGTACAGTCGCGCTTCTGGGTTTGTAATCCGTCAGCATACATCATGGTGCTTCTGAAAGATGTGTTGATGTATGACGTGCCGGAGGAAAGGTTTGGGAAGCTGGGAGGCCAAAGAGAGCCAGAACGACGGTGGAATATCGGAGCTATGATGAGGATTCCTTGGGAAGATACAGCTGTTAGGATTGACGTTCAAATTTTGCCTCGGGTCATTGAAGGAACAGCTGTTACAACCATAGTTCTTTCAATATCTAGATCGACTCGCTAAATGCTCCCTGAACTGCTGATTAGGTGGTGAAATGTGTTTACCACACCACTCCCCACATCATACACAAATCTCCAAAGCGCCAGGTCGGAGTTCATTCTCAAGACAAAGATGACTCTTTCGGTGGTGAATCACAGCTTTTGATGGGCTGAGTTTCGTTTCCCCGGGTTGTTTCTTCAAACAAACTATTCAAGGTGCTGTAAAGAGCTGTTGGCGCATGCCGGAATACACAATATCGGTCTATCTTTCTCTCTCTCTTTTTTTACACACATAATCCCATCATACTTTAGAAAAGGCTTCAAATATAAATATAATAAATCAAATTTTAGGCGGCAAGTCACATGGACCCTCATAATGGCAATGAACAGGCCGTGTTCCTCACGTGCTCAGCAAGTGGTATTTCGAACTGCGTTCTCCGTACGTATCAACTGTGACTTACATGCGACAACCTTATAGAATGATGGGATCATTGCTTCCAATTCTAAATTTCTCAAGTTTGCAGCGACCTACATACGATCTCTTCTGGTAGCAGACAAAAAGCCCCTGGGCTTCATGAGCTACACGGACGTTCCGAGAAACCAGGTACCTCTGGTACCCAGCTCGATGACTATCCATTCTCTTCCTGTTTTTCGAGAAAGAGACATCGTTTCCAAATCTGGTCAACAACCTAGCTGTAGCTAAGCCATGCATTTGGTTCCTCCAAATCAGACCCGACAACATACATCCGCGATACTAATCAAGTAGGAGACGCCGTTCAACCTCAAGTAATTCCGATCAGGCACATCTCAATTTCTTGGGCAAACAATGCCACCAGAACCGGGGATTTCAAGCTAGCCGCCATGAGAGCCCCTGTGAACCAAGACACACAAGAGAGTCACTGCGCAAACGAGTGTTCGCTCGATAAAAGAAGTCACAACTGGAGGTGAAAACATAGAGAGTAGTAGGGTAAGTGCACAGACCACAGTTCCCCACCGGCTCCGACTGTGGGGAAGTTGTGGCTCAGCTCCCAAGGAGGCACGTGACAGTAGCGCCACTTCACCGTTACGCAAGGCGACCGACCGCATCTTACATCACCAGTCTCAGCCTCGCGGGACCTCGACGCGTGAAATCAAATTCCCAGCACGGAACTACCATCAGAACGTCTGCCTGCCTGACGCGTCGCGATCGAAATGGCCACCACCGCACCCGAGAATGCCGAACAGGCTCCCACCGCCCCGAACACGCAGGAGGCACCCGCCGAGGCAGCAGCTGCGCCGGCCGACGCCGCTGCCGTCCCCGAGGCGGTCGCACCGGGCCCGGAGCCCAAGGCCATCACCCGCAAGGACATGTCTCTCCGCGAGTTCTTGACCAAGATGGACGACTACGCCCCGATTGTGCGTCTCCGCCGTCCCACTTGTGCGCAACGTTCGAGCTCCAGGCTAACTCTTTGCCCAGATCCCCGACGCCGTCACAAACTACTACATGACCAAGGCTGGCCTGCCCCCACCACCGCAAACCGACCCCCGCCTCGCGCGCCTCCTCGCCCTCGCGACGCAAAAGTTCATCGCCGACATCTCCGCCGACGCCTACCAGTACAGCCGCATCCGCGCCTCCAACTCCAACGCCAACAACCCCATGGGCAACCTCGGCGCCGCGGCGGGTTTCCCCATCCCCGGCCAGCCTACGGGCCCGGCCGGCGCGAAGGACCAGAACCGCGGCGGCCCCCTCGGTATCCAGAGACCGGGCTACGGCGGTGGCGGACAGGGCGGCAGCCAGAACCGGACCGTCCTTACTATGGAGGATCTCGGCATGGCCGTCGGCGAGTACGGCGTCAACGTGAAGAGGAGCGAGTTCTACCGATAACAGGACGCTTTGCGTGTTGAGGATGGGTTTTCTATCTTTGGGCTGGTGTACATATACCACGGCGTTGGATGATTTGGGTTTGGCGTCTGGGGTTAGTCAGGTCATGGCCAAGGGCGGGTCGGTTTTTGGACGGGCCGTTCAAGCGCAAGAGAGTGATACATATAGAACACTCATAGGAAGGCTCAGCAGAGGGTCGTCAACGGCGCAAGGCCCCAATTCTTTATGCTACAGTGTATCGCTGGTATCTTGACAATGTTGTACATGTACTCCTCCCCTCCCAGAGGAACGTCGTCTGAACGTTGGTCGACAGTCGCTCCTCACAGTCTGGTCCAGATGAAGGGCTTCCTCGTCCTGCTGCACGTTAGCACCTGACGCTCGGCTGTAAAGTACGGCTGCACATACGGCGAGAACTCTCCCAGCTTGTGTCCGACCATGTCTTCCGTGATCGTCACGTCAATGTACGTCTTGCCGTTGTAGACCTGGAACTTGAGGCCGACGAAGTTGGGCAGGATCGTCGCGGAACGGGCCTGCGTTCGGATGGGCGTGACCTTCTGTCCGGGGAGAGGCCGCACGATGGGGAGCCTATTCACATCAAGGTCAGATTCGGGGGACCGGTCGAGGTGGTGACTTCGCGAGGGGGGTATGTCCTTACGGAACGATGTGCGGTCCTGGAGGCAATTTTTGTTAGGTCATGATCTCGAGACAAACGCGGCAATGCACCACTGGTAGAAACTCACCCTTCCACACGGATCTCTTCAGGAGGGCTCTTGTAGGCTGCATTTTCGCAACTCCTTTTTGCAATGTGGTGACCCTAGCTAGGATTGATATCCGTCCGGCTTCAAGTGCTCTCGATCGCGACGCGCGGGAAGAATTTCCCGAGCTTCCAGAATTTCTCCGTATCACGTGACGCTCCGGTGCTCCGTGCGGACCCGACTTTCTATCGTCCCGGCCCAGCCAACCACGGGTCCGCTCACCTGCTGAACTCCGATCGACGACTGCTCCTGTGACTTTGGCCAGAGGACAGAGCAAGTATGCGCCCTTTGTCGGTCAGCCTCATGCCATGTATATCTAAGTTGCGGTGACGATGAGCTCCCGCACTCGGCTGCCTTGCAATTCTCACTCTGCTCGCCCTGCTCGCATGACCATTCCGCGCTGTTTCAGAACGGCAACAGTCAAATTGAACTCTCGGTCGACTTGTTTCCTGAACAGCCAACTTTGACGAAACGATTCCGTCCAAAGTTTGCCACCATCCAAGGATCTCCCTGTCCCGACTCAAGTTCGAGGTTGGCCGAAAGAAGGTTGGCCGTCCCTTAGTCTCACAAAGTGTCCACATTGGGTTGTTCCCCTGATCTCATGTCGGGTCAATAATGTCGTTCCCACTTGCCCGTGATTCTCTTTTGTCTCTGGACCATCTCTCCATTAGTTGTTGCCTGTACGTGTAACCTTCTCGCGCCGTCGTCCCGAGTTCACGGCTTATTCTGACACCCATCGAGCTCCCCGGGTCCCATCTTGATGATCGCTGTGGGGTTTGGCGATCCCTTAATTCCAGGTGCTATACTGGTGACCACGCGGAGGGAATTCCCCCGGCGACTTGAAACGGCCAACTTGACAACCCCCTTTGGACCAACAACAGCTTGGAGTTTGTCGTCGACTGTCGGTTATCCCGCCCGCGCCGGTATTTTCTCTTTTCGTCACCCATGCCGGTACTCGCCACCGGCGTAAATTTGCTC
Organism: Colletotrichum coccodes; assembly: GCA_020466075.1. Taxonomy (NCBI): domain Eukaryota; kingdom Fungi; phylum Ascomycota; class Sordariomycetes; order Glomerellales; family Glomerellaceae; genus Colletotrichum; species Colletotrichum coccodes. Next base: position 24,024 of record JAIMZG010001080.1, read on the forward strand.
AAATACCGGAGATGTTAATCTCCGTTACCTAGTTCCCTCGAATGACGATGTAGTCTATGCAGCTAAACCTGCGCGCAATCTAACCCAGGCGACGAGCAAAGGCCCCTGATATGACCAAGGCGGCGACAGCAGCCCACTGGCAGTGCGAAGCAGCCGCATTTCTCGGCACACTCGGCATGGATTGACGACAAACCACGGATGCAAGGCCCAAGAACACCAGCATCAGGAGGTTTACGTCCCGAGATCTTGCTCCCCCATTGCCGGGACTACCCCACACGGCACATCATCCATGCCAAGCAAGCTTAGCTATGAGGCTCGCCCGCTTCCACAGGCTCCCAGATAGATCGGACAGCCACGCTGAACCGGGTCCCCTCGTCGATTGCGTTCCCTCTTTTCCCACAAATCGTATGCTGTTTTGCCTTAATGTATGGGACGGAGCATGGGACTCCGTTCACGATGGGGGGCCCCCTGAGGGATTCCCACCCCCGAGAGTTCGGTTTCCAACCTTGAATCATCCTTTCTCCGCCCTTGGACTGTAAACGAGACGAAAGAGAGGAGGCGGAAGGGGGTTGACGAGGGTCGACTGTGAAGAATATAAAGTCTGCCATGCCTCTGCGCCAGTCTGGGCGTTGGACTTGGCTTTTCTTGGGACTGCATCCGACCTTTTTACCTTCTTTTCTAAAGTCTAACCCTTTCCGTTCATTTCTTCTAACAATATGAAGTTTTCCAACGTTGCTCTCGGAGCCGCGTCCGTCGCATCGGTCCTGGCGGCCCCCATCGACGGCGCCAAGGAGAAGCGCGCCGGCAAGTTCGAGTTCCTGGGCGTCAACGAGAGCGGTGGCGAGTTCGGTCAGAACACCCTGCCCGGTCAGCTGGGCAAGGAGTACACATGGCCCAACAAGACTGCCATTGATGTGAGTCGCGTGTGTGGCAGGATGAAGTCGTGGCACGAGCTGACTTGCGCCGCCAGGTCCTGAGATCCCAGGGTCTCAACACCTTCCGCATCGGAACGATGATGGAGCGCATCATTCCCGACAAGTTGACCGGCACGATCAACGAGACCTACTTCTCCGGTCTCGAGGATGTAAGTCGTTCGTGGTTGAAGAGGAGAGAGAGCCAAGTGCTGAACCCGCCCGCAGCTCGTCAAGGACGTCACCTCCAAGGGCTCCTATGCCGTCATCGACCCCCACAACTACGGCCGATACTACGGCAACATCATCACCAGCTCCGCCGACTTTGGTGCCTGGTGGAAGACGGTCGCCGCTCGTTTCAAGGACAACGACAAGGTCATCTTCGACACCAACAACGAGTACCACGACATGGACAACTCGCTCGTCAAGGACCTCAACCAGGCCGCCATCGACAACATCCGTGCCGCGGGCGCCACGACGCAGAAGATCTGGATCGAGGGCAACTCCTACTCTGGGGCCTGGCACTGGGTAAGTCATAGTCCGCCGAGAGTCGTCTGACACGAGCGTCGAGCTAACCCCTCTTGTCAGATCGAGAGCGGCTCCGGCGAAGCTCTCAAGGACCTCACGGACCCCGCCGACCCTACCGGCAAGCTCCTCTACTACGAGATGCACCAGTACCTCGACACGGACGGGTCCGGCACCAACGAGGCCTGCGTCAGCAGCACCATCGGCGCCGAGCGTCTCGCCGTCGCCACCAAGTGGCTCAAGGACAACAACAAGCAAGGCGTCCTCGGCGAGATCGGCGCCGGGGCCAACGAGCAGTGCCAGACGGCCGTCAAGGGCGCCCTCCAGCACCTCGCGGACAACTCGGAGCAGTGGAAGGGGTAAGTAGTAGCGACTCTCGATGGACCCTCGAGCGTTGAGCTGACCCTAGACAGATCCTTGTGGTGGGCGGCCGGCCCGTGGTGGGGGGACTACATGTACAGCATGGAGCCTACGACTGGAAAGGCTTACACGGCATACCTCCCGACGCTCAAGTCGTTTGCTTAAGGTCATCGCGATGTTCGGCGAGTCTCGGTGAGCGGCACGCGTGTCTGACGGAGCGTATCTCGGTGAGGTGATTGGTTGAGGCATCCTTCCGCTGCATTTTTAGCGCACCCTCGGGAGCCGTAGGCATCACCTCCATGGGTATAGCTCCATCAGTTGCACGGCGAGGGAGCTGCCCGCAGGTCATTGAGATGCTCAGGCCCTGGCCGAGTTGGGGCTGTCGTCAGTTCGGAGTTGGTGAGATTTTCGATGTAGATATTTGTCGTGGGCGTCTCCCCCCTGGTGTACATATCTGGAATATGACAAAAGCGCACTTGCTGTTCGACACTTGACACTGAAGGTGAAGCTGCCGTCGTCTCTGCACTTATCATGGTTGGGACGGTCGAGAGTTGTGACGTAGGATGAGTTGACTGGGAGTTGTCAAGAGAGGCTGTTGTTCACAAGGCAAGATTCTGTGTTGGCTATCAGACGACCGACGGCCGGCTGCATGACCACGAATCTCAGCTGTAAGATGAGGCAAGAGGAGAGCTGTCTGAATCCGGCAGGTGGTGGACACCGGCTGACAGGATTCCCCACGTCGCAATTTAAGAACGTGTCCTTATTGTAGTACGCTGTATCTGTAGCAGGCCCCCAACAGCTCGGCGCACCTGGTACGGCACACGACAAACCAACGGCGCGGGGAGCGGAGACCTGCCCGGTGGCGTCCGGTTCCATTGGTTAGTTACACAGTCTGCGGCCAGATGAACGGCCTCGAGAGTCCAGCCACCGGCCGTTGTCTCATGCCTCAGTCTACAGTACATTAGCTTGCAGACAAACCCAAAGTTCGTTCTTTTGCCGGGTCTTGTAGTGATTCGTCACTGTTGAAGAAAGAGGAGACCACGGGTAGTCATAAAAGGCTGGGGATGCATATCTGAGGGAGCAACAAAGCAAGATGAACATGCGCTGAGGCACCCGCCGTGTTGCGCAGGCCGCGCGCCCCTATTGTTGTGTCCATGGACGGCAGCGGAAGGCTACAGAAGATCCCCAAAAGTACCCCAAATATGCGGACCACTGCTTACTCCGATTAAGAAAAGAAAAAAAAACAAGAAAAAAGTTGTGCCATTTCGCAATTCGCCATCCCGCTGGACCCCGAATCGGACCGCCCTGCCCAGCCCGTGCAGCGCTGCGACCACTGAGAGGCGGGTGGGTACCCACCTCCACCTCCACCTAACCCAGCCAAGCCCAGCCCGCCGCAACGCCGTTTCGACCACCTCACCCTCTCAGGCTCCCGGCCAGCGAAACGACACCGACCCTCACGCGCTAAACCGTACAAAAACTCGCCAACTCCGCGCCGCGCCGTCTTCGCCTCTGCATCCTCCTCCTGCCAGCCTTCCTTTTCGTCTCTCCTCCTCCCCCTTCCTCTTGATCAACCCTTTTTTGCATCTGCAGAGGTCCCTCGGGTCAATTCCACTCTCGACTTCCACAGACTCATTCTCCAAGGTCTCAATCACAAACCGCCAAAATGGTCAGCCCTCAGATGTACGTTGCCCCCCTTCTCCCACCCCATCATCGCATCGCCATCGCATCGCGATGCAATCTCTGCTTGCGCGGAACAGAAGCCGCCTTTGCCCCAATCACGCACGTCAGATGCTGACAATGCCGCAGCACCAACCTGATCATCATGCTCGGCATGGTCCAGGTCTCGCGCAAGGTCCCCTTCGATGACCCCAACGTCCTGAACATGTGCCGCGCCGGCTACATTGCCAGCAACATCATCATCGCCATCATCTACCTCTACGTCCAGGCCCAGATCAACAAGAAGAAGGGTATGTCTCCCTCCCTCTCTTTCGTATACCCCCACGTCTCGGGGGCCGGCACACGCGGACGGAACACTGACAATCGCAGACCTCACCACCCTCAAGTACGTCGAGCCGGCGCCGATGGGCTCCTCGGAGGAGGGCAAGCTCGTCACGACGACGATCCACGCCTACGACACGACGCAGCTCCGCCAGGCCTTCCGTTCCCAGGCCATGGGCATCGCCATGATGGGCTTCATGCACATCTACATGAAGTACACCAACCCCTCCTCATCCAGTCCATCATCCCCCTCAAGAGCGCCCTCGAGAGCAACCTCGTCAAGATCCACATCTTCGGCCAGCCCGCCTCCGGTGACCTCAAGCGCCCCTTCAAGGCCCCCGCCGGCTTCATGCAGGGACTCCAGGGCGGCAACACCCAGAGCGACAAGAAGGCCATCGAGACCGCCGAGCGTGCCGGCCGCGGCGGCGCCAAGGAGGAGTAAATGGGCGCCCGTCTTTCTTCTCTCGGATGTTTGGGACGGACAACAAAAGGTCGTTGGTTATACGGGAGAACAGGGAAAGTCTAGGAAGCATGTGCCCTAGCGTGTGCCGTCGCAGAGTGATGGGCACGCTGGGCGACGAGTTCCCACGACGTTCGGGATGGGGTGGCAATCGTCGCGTAGATGCTTAGCTCGCCAAGATACAGCTCGTTAATCCGCACTCCTGTCCGTTGTCCGCCGTTTTGGTTTTCTCTTCTTTCCCGTCGACTCCGCTACCTTCGTCTGCCCCGTGTTCTGGTGCCTCCGCCGCCCCCCGGTCACCCGCTCCGTGTGGCGCGGCAAGGCACGTGCATTCGCGACTCACTGGTGACATAATCCTTCGTCTCCAAAGTTGCCCCTCCACGTCCTTCACGTCTCGCACTTCACATCCCCCTAACCCGCGACTGCCCCGTCGCACACCACAACGTACAGGATACCTCGGCAACCCTCTCAAAAGCCCACAGTCGCCATGGTCCGCCCGTCGACACCGCCACCGAACCCGGCAGCAGCTCCGCCGCCCGCCGCGACACCTCCCACGCCGGCGGCGACCCGCCGCATGGTGAGCCCGCCCTTCACGTAGTCGATGTTCAACAGCCCTCTAACATCCCTCCCCCCCCCCTCCCAGGAAGAATCCCGCCTCCGGGCCAAAG
>JAIMZG010001081.1:0-16069 GCA_020466075.1 Colletotrichum coccodes
AAAACCAACTTATGCGGGTAATACTTCTGGATTAATCCTCCTTCAGGAACAAAGCAGCACTCTGACGCGATTAACTTTCCAAAATTGCTGGTTGAGGGACGCGTACTACTGCTTGTTGACGACATCTAGTCTCTCGGCCCGATCGCATAGGTCGATCTTATGGGTCGATATTCTTCCCGTGAGGCGCCTTCGTAGCCGAGACAATGGCTGAACTATCCCTGAAATGGTCTCCGACGTGAGAAAGTTTCCCTTTGTGGTGGAAGATCGACATGGGCGAAGCGGCAATCGACATCCTATTGTCATCTTAGTGACTGGCTCCTCGTCAATGAGAAACGTCACCAACCAACATCGTACCGGCTTCTTAATTGGTGTTCGTTGTTTTCGGATGTGAATTCTTCGTGTTTCGCTGTAACCGCTTTGAGCATCTCTGCAGGGTAAGCAATGGGGTGACGCCTCTTTCAAACCGTAGAAACCTTGGCCCCGCCCAGGGTACCCCAAGACATCGTGACCAGTCTAGAAGGTCAAATAGAACAAAGCGGCATATATCTTCTTCTTTCTATGGTTTAGCAGGGCTAGAAAATGGGATCGAGACTCGCCTGTCAGTCTCATTCGTTTGTATGAAGAGATCATCCGTCGGAGCTAAACTAGTTGCGTCTTCGACCCAAGACACAAGAAGAAGCCACCGACTCTAGGCTCTGCGCCTCTTCGCACTGATGGGTCCAAACCCCGGAGATCCCAGGCTACTAATGATTTGCGCGGCAAAGATCGTGTAAGTGACCCATCGATGTCAAAGAGGTGATGAGCGGGTCGGGCGAACCCAAACTACTCCTGGGGGAGGCCGAAATGTCTTGGCCCCGGACAATAGGAACAGACTTCAACTCGGACCGCGACGTGAGCACGACATATAAAGATTGACAAATCCGCAATGGCGACAGTTCTATCCCATCCGAACTTACAGCATAATTTGAACCTACAGTCGTTAACATGCGATACAGTTTCGTCCTTTCTTTGGCGGCTACTGCCCTCCCCACGACCGCAGCCAACCCTCTTCCCGCGGACACTCAAAGCAGCAAATCTGGGAGCTCCAGCAACAATCTTCAGGCCTGCCTCAACGCCGCAAACGCACCAATCACTATATCCTCCTCCTCAGACTGGTCCGAAGGCATTAAACCCTACAATGCTCGCGTGCAGTTTACCCCGGCCCTCGTCGTGACGGCCACCGACGCGAGCCACGTGCAAGCGGCCGTAAAATGCGCGGCTCAGTACGGCAAGAGCGTCACGGCACGCGGCGGCGGTCACAGCTATTCGTCCGCCGGGCTGGGCGGCGAGAACGGCCACGTCGTCGTGCGGTTGGATGAGATGTTCGGCGTCACGCTGAACCCGGATAACACAGCCACAGTGCAGGCCGGCGCTCGGCTCGGGCATGTTGCAACGGAGTTGTTCGACCAGGGTGACCGAGCCATTTCTCATGGGTCCTGTCCAGGGTGAGTTGTTCTCTTGTCTTTCCGTGTCCAACGGGCCTTGGCTAATGATTGCATTTCAGAGTTGGCGCTTCAGGGCATAGTATCCACGGCGGCTTCGGGTTCAGTTCTCACTTTTACGGCTTGGCAACGGACTGGATCGTTGAAGCGACTGTTGTCACAGCGGACGGGAAAATCGTCAAGGCGTCGCAAAGCCAGAACTCGGACCTCTTCTGGGCCATTCGCGGCGCAGGCTCATCCTTCGGTATCGTCACTGAGTTCAAATTCAACACCTTCGCCGCGCCAAGTGTTGTCACGACGTACAAGGTCCCGTTTACTCTGAAGAAGGATAAGATGGTTGCTGCGCTTGTGGGTCTTCAGAAATACGCACAGGGGGATATGCCCGCTGAGCTGAACATGCGAGCCGTTATTACCCCTGACAGCACGGCCTTTGATGGCCTTTACTTCGGCACAGCAGAGCAGACGCGCAGCGTTCTGAAGAAGTTCCTCTCACCCCTGGGCATCGATGTCGGTGGTGCGACCATAACCCAGACCGACTGGATCGGCCAGCTTGAGAACTACGCTGGCGAGGACCTCGACCAAACGGGCCCGCAGTCCGCGACCGACACCTTCTACGCCTCGAGCCTCATGACCAAGGAGGTCTCACAAGCCGGCTTCAAGGCATTCGTCGACTTCTATCAGAACACGGCGAAGTCGACATACACCGGCTGGTTCGTGCTGGTTGACGTTCACGGCGGCAAGAACTCCAAGACGGCCCAGGTCGCGAACTCGGCGACCGCCTACGCGCACCGCGACAAGGTGCTCATGTGGCAATTCTATGACTCGTCCAGCGACTCCGCGTACCCCACGTCCGGCTACTCGTTCCTCGGCAACTGGATGTCTTCGGTCACCAACAGTATGGCCAAGAGCGATTGGGGCCGCTACGTCAACTACGCGGATTCGCAGCTGAGCAAGGCGGACGCGCAAGATCAGTACTACAGGGATAACCTGCCACGGTTGAAGACCATCAAGGCCAAGTACGATCCCAAGGGCATGTTCACTTACCCCCAGGGCGTGGGTTCCTAGAGCAGAGGGAGGGGCGGCGGCGCGGCGTGAGGCTTCTAGTTACATTTGTACAACATAAAAGTCCATATAATAGCATCGGAAACCATAGTTAAGCGGAAGTTCAATAGAGTTCTTCATACACTCGTTGCAGCATTGACGTGATACACCAAGTTCCTGTCGACTTTGGCGACGGGAGTCATTTCCGTGCCGAAGCTCAAGTTTGCCCTACCCATCATGCTTTTCGATTCTTTGTCGTTAGTGAACCATATGACGAGCCTGCCAAGAAAGTCGCTAGGCTCCTCCCCTTCATCCTGCGTTCGAATCATGTGCCCCACGGCTCTCAGGTGCTTTTCCGCGACTTCATGCTCGCCAGTCAAATTCTTTCGGCGACGTTGTCTGTCAGTTTGCTTATATAATCGGTTCGAAGGACGTGATGATCTCACCGAGTCTGACGCCAAAGCTAGGGTTTTGGTAATGGTAAGGTTGCTGATATTATTCCCTTCCCTCGTCAACGTCTGGTTGAGCATCTGGATGCACTCCAATCTGTACTTGGTCGCCTGGGGGTCGCAAATGTCGCGATTTTGCACAGACGCCATGTGCCGGCAGGCCCAGAGAAGCGTGCAGGCCAGCATTCCGCGGTCAGAGAGGGCAGTGTGCACCCAATAAGTGGCCATGCTTTTCCAAAACGCCCCCTTGTCACCCAGGATGTCCAGATTCAAGGAGGGTACGCATGTCATCTCTTTCAAGACCAGGTACTGCATGACTATGGTCCCCACAGGTCAGCAGCTCGGTCTTGCTTAATTAGACACAGGAGAACGAGCTGCAAAGATGTTCGCAAACTCTCGAACCGAGCATTGCGACTTGCCGAACCCGGGTGGCGCAGGTACGGGGCTCTTTGCATTACTGTATGTACTTCTGTATACGTACTGCCAACTCCGATCCTTTGTGCACATGTGTCCCAGGTAGGCGGGTCAACTACTTACAGTGATCAAGAAGCTGTTTCTCCCACGGAGTGACGGCCCTGTGGTAGCTGTCAAAGGGGTCGGTCCTTGCAGCGCTCAGAATCGATACAGGGCTGTAATTAAGGTTCCCCCAGCCCCTACAAGAGACCAACTCCAGAGCTCTTTGCTGTTGGCCCGATGAGCGAGATGGACTTCTGTCTGAGCCTTGGCCATCGGAGGGGGTTAAACGCGTGCCTGTCTGTTGATAGGCGACAACCCGCTGCTGGCGAGCCTGGGTGTTTCTCGCCGCGTGAGATCTAACCTTCTTTTTCCAGTACGCCGATTCGTTCGGGTGGGAAATCGGGACAAATACAAAACCGCCCTCCTGGGAATTCTTCTTGGTGGAAGGCATAGCAGCGGCGCGGCGGTCGTTGTTTGGGGATGAACCCGAGGACGCGGGCTTGCGGCGTGTTTTTGTGGAGCAAGTATTGTGTTGCCGGTTAAGATTCGACGAATGGAAACCGATCTTCGATCTAAATCGCACCGTTGGGATGGGAAGGGCTACGTGAACGGAGAGCGAGGCGTGTGCGTCGGTTGCGAATAAGTCCTGCGTTTGCCTATTCCAGTGACTTTGCGAGCCACACGACCCTCGTTTGTCTTGGGAGCGGACAAGACGAGGGCTTGGTATGGGGCAGAGCAGAGTCTCTGGTGGTCCGGGTCGAAATTGTTGTTGGCATGTTGGTCGTCGGATGTCATCTTCAGCCCCGTCGGCTCCCATCGTCTCTTCTGCCCGGTGGTCGTTCCCCACCTCACCGGTCTCGGCCAATCACATTTATTATCAACTAGGTTTGATTTAATAGCACGCGATGATGAGTGGGCCAACGGATGCATCCCTCGTCGCGGACGGGGTATCGATTGGGGAACGCCAAGTCGAGCATTTTCCTAAAAGGGGATAGGGCTGACAGACGAGCGAAGCCGTCCGAACTCCAATTGCTCTTGTCCTCCCCGGCGAGCGGGTTGATTGCCTGAGCAGCAATTGTAACGACATTGAGAGACCCGACATCCCGATTTGATTCTCCTCCGGGAGCATGAAATGGCACGGTCCTCAGACAGATATCACGTAGTATATGTAGTTGGGAACATCCCGGATCAGACACCAAATTGCTAGATAGTAGTTGATTAAAGTTGTTTCTAGCAGAGCCTTGTCGGAGCTCTCAGCCTTTCGTACCGAATCTCTAACCACAGAAGCCGCCGCAACCCACAATGCCTAACAACTGGGATCCGTTGTCTGACATGCCCAGTCTCGAGGGAAAAGTGGTTGTTGTTACTGGGGGCAAGTGAGTTTGTACCGGCGCCATCCAAACCTTGCTCATCCTGACCCACTCAAAGCGCCGGTATTGGGTTGTCGACTGTCAAGTACCTGGCTCTTCGAGGCGCCCAAGTCTACTTCACGGCGCGATCAAAAGAGAAGGCCCAAAAGACCATCTCTGTTCTAACCTCGGAGCACCCCGAGATTGGAAAAAGCCAACTCAGCTGGTTGCCTCTCGATTTGGCAGACTTGAAATCCGTCGTAACAGCAGTCAAGGAATTAAAATCGAGGGAGAGCAAGGTAGACATTCTGAGTGAGTTGACAACTGATGGCCTTGTGAGAGGCTTGTTGCTGACAACCTCGCCATCAGTCAACAACGCAGGCCTCTGCTCTGCGTCAACGCAGACAGTGGGTCCTGGCTGGGAATGGCACATGGGAGTCAAGTGAGGAGATTCCAGGCCGACGCATCATTCGCTGCTTACAACTTGCTGACGTCCCTCGGCTTAGCCATGTAGGCCACTTCGTCCTCACCAATGGGGTGCTGCCCCTGCTCAAGGAAGCAGCGAAGCAGCAAGGGGCTGACGTGCGAGTCATCACGCTGAGCTCCAACGTCAACTACGCCATGCTGCCTTCAGACTACCAATTCCCTTTCCACCGCCCATCGTTTCTGGCCCGGCCCGTCCCCTACTACCCCTGGCTATGGCGATACCTTTCACGCCACATTTTCGTAGTCGACATGATTCGCTACTCGGTCTCCAAAGTTGCCAATCTTCTGTTCGCCCAAGAACTGCAACGGCTGTTGGATGAACAGGGGCTGCCAATCTTGTCCATCTCGGTGCACCCAGGTGGCGTGGCAAGCGACGCGAGCAAAGACATTGGAAACTCGGTCTTCTCGCTTATCAGGGCAACAACATTTCTGTCGACCGATCGGGGAGCTGTGACATCTCTCTTTGCGGCTACCGCGACCGAGGTACGCGATAACGCCGACAAGTTTAAGGGCAAGTATTTGGAGCCCTTCGGCAGAGTCGTGACTCCCAACCCGGTCGCCCAGGACTCGAAGCAGGTCAAGGGAATGTGGGACAACACCACCGATGAAGTCAACAAGTACATTTCTGAGCTTGGACTCGAACCTATGCAGCAGTGGTAGTCGAATGCGAATCCTATCTAAGAGGTTGTACTTTGAAGCTTGGTGGGAAGGCTTCGTAGCGATGGGACGATGTCGTGTTCGGACGATCACTTGCTTTACTATGCACTCAGAGATAAGTTGCGGATCAACAGATCCTCACATAACGCTAGAGGTTAGAATCAGAGGGCACGGGCATGAAGCCTCGATGTTGGCATCTAGGTTCCATCACGACTCCTTGAAGTGGTAGGTCGCGCTTGTGTATGAGGTGCACAACGCTCGGTTGGTGTTTCGGTTAGGATGATTACTCATCGCAGAGTCTCCCCGAGAACCCTCAGCCAAGGCATGCTGAGGACGCATAGTCCGCGCTTCCCAAGAATTTATACTCCAAGGTCTATCGTTACAGATGGGAAAATGAACGATGATTGATGGCCATGGCCTCATCATAATTCCAATTCCCAACTTCATCACGGCCTCCCCCCGTTAGATCCAAGGTTGCGACAGGACGCGTTGCGTGTCTTGACTGGCATAATGAACCGGGTGAGTGCCATTCGTACGGAACCGGAGAGTGGCGCCAACCCGCGCAACGATGGCTGCATACGTGTTGTGGCCGTCGCGCTGATGTATCAAGACGGTCCAGCCGTAATTAGGAATCCTGCAATAAACATCAGTGCGCCGCAGCTGAGCTGCGGATAATCAGGTACTAGACGAACTTTGCAGACGGACTAGTACCTAAAAAGTCCAGGCTCGAAAAATGAAGCACACTAAATAACGTGGGAATTGCTAATTTTGATCAAACTTTGTCCCCTTGGAGACGGCACCCCGTTCCGGCAGCATCCCGATTGGGACTGCAATGAAGCAAGATGATTTCAGTGTGCTGCTAAAGCAGCTCTCAACGACATACAAGAAGCGATTTGATTCTCATGTTCTGTACACTGCTTCACGACAATGTGCTGATTTCGGACGCTAAATGAAATGAAGGGCCCTGGGGCTCGCGTCACGTCACTTCCAAGGGAAGGCCTCTCGATCGAGGAAGAGGTACTGCAATTTTCACATGCGCATGATCACCGCAACACGAGCATGCACTTACACTCCCGAGCCGTTATGACGCGTTAATCGGTAGCCTGCGGGGGCTGTGCCTAGCTCCCGCTCGTTGACGCGGAGACTCAGTCGTCGGTGTGACTTCTTTGACCTGTCTTTGCGTGGCGCCGATGGGGAGAGTAAACACAGCGTTCGTGAAACCACAGTGGCTGTTGACGCTCATGACGGCCGAACGGCGGTAGAGCCACGTAGGAATAGATATGTCGGCCACCTCCCGCCGCGCGACGCAGCTGCGCCTTGACGTGTCATCTTGCGAAAATATTTCCTCGACTTCTTTTCCTGGTTGCCGGCATTGAATGCCGTCATGATTATTCGATAACGCTGCAGATTCCTTTCCCCCTTTCCCCCTTTCCCCTTGACCATGGACTTTGAGAATGTGACCGGGCCGGGGTTGGAAGTGGATTCGACCGGCGCAGAGGTCAACGACAAGACGAATTTGGTGACGGTGATTTGGAGCATCAACCTCACAGCGTTCGTCCTGGTTGGCCTCATCGTGCCTCTTCGAGTGATTGTCCGCTGCACGGTAACGCGAAACTTCTTCAGCGACGATGTGCTGGTCATCATCGCGGCGCTCTTCACTTTTGGAATCTGCTCGTCACTCCCCATTGGTAAGCTCATGCTTGAGCAGCAGGATTGTTCTCGGCTCCCTTGCCCAACGCCTGATGGTTGATATTGACGAGCGTTTCAGCGACCGATCTCGGCCTCGGCCAGCATTCTTGGAACATCGACGCCGAGGCGTTGCCTGACAACACGAAGAGTCTGCTTCAGGTAGAGATTTCGAAAAGAGAAAGAAGCTCCACTGGCTCTCTGGCTAATAGCTTTCGTAGCTCATCTTCATTGCGAATATTCTCTATCCCTGCGCCGTCGCATTTACACGACTATCGGCCATCTGCTCGTTTCTCAGACTAATCCCCGAGAAGAGAGCGCGGTGGACCATGTTCGCGGCAGCGACTATCACCGGAGGGTTCGCTGTTGCATCCGTGTTTGGCGTTGTCTTCCAATGCAAACCGATCTCGGCGGCTTGGGATTTGAGCATCAGCGACGCCTCATGCTACTCCTTCCTCGACTTTCTCCACGCCAGTACAGCGATCGGCATTGCCATTGATGCGTTGCTGTGCACTGTGCCATTGGCGTATTTCTGGAAGATGAAGACATCGTTGGGGAACAAACTCCTGGTGACGGTTCTCTTCACGTGTGCGGGAGTGTAAGTGGTCCAAGTTTGTTCAAATAGGCAATGGCTGACGAAAGCTTAGTTCTTGCGTCGTCGCGGCCATCAAACTCGCCAACTTGCAACTTCTGGAACACGCGGATGTGACATGTAAGTTGTCCCACTGGGATGCAACTCGAGCGAATTACAGCGGAGAGGCATGGGCTAACCCTCGCTGAAATAGACAACTGGACCGTATGGGTGTTGTGCTCCATCGCCGAGTGCACAGTTGGGATTGTATGCAGCTCGATACCCCCGATACTTCCTCTCTTCACCAGATGCTCTCGCAACAGGCAAAGCACGTCTTTGCAACTAAAGCGCAAGCCGCTTCGGTCCGCTTACTTTGGCGGAAAGGCTAACTGCAACCCTCCCGTCGGGCTTCGAATCATCAAGCCGATGGCGACGCCGTGGAAGAATCAACCGGTCGAGACCACGAGGAACCCGGATTTCAAACCGGATTTCCACTGGCTCAGACTGGAACACCAAGAAGCGACTCGCTGCTGGGAAAGGGCACCTCAGTCGACAAAGGCGAACCAGGTCCTCGGTATCGCGTTGTGAAGGACATGTTCAGCGTCGATTTCGGCTTCATTGGTGTTTTGTTTCCACAGATTTAGCGATGGAGTTTGGGCGAGTTCGTTTACACAAGAAATACGGATCAGGCTCGGAGGCTCAACCGAAAGAGAAAACGACATTTGATAGGAAACTCCCGGAAAGTAAAATAATCCCTAATGACCATGATGATCGGCTTTCTTCAGTACCATCGTACCGTTGCTGGAATCTTTCGCCAACATGGCCTTGGTAGGTTTGCAGTTTGACCGGCTTCTGTATATGTTGAGTCGACAACGGCCGCCAACGAGGTAAGCCGCGCCGGTGGCTCCCGTTTCATAATCGGCGTCAGACAGAACGAACCGGACATAGGTGACCTCGGCGCTCTTCCGTCTCATTGGGCCGCTTGTATTCAGGCTAATCAATTGGCCTGTGTTCGCGGCGGCCGCTCGTTAGAGTTGCGTGTGTTTCCGAATTATCCCCTTTGGACTGCGGCCTGGGTCCAGCAGTAACGAAGCTTGAAACCAATGGGGCACTGTGGGGTGATCTTCGAAGCTTCTAGGGCCTCCCGAGGGCGAGACTGACCTGCGTGAGGTCTGTACTCGTCCTGGGGTGGTCCCAGGTCTGGGCCCAGCCTGCTGCTTCTGCGTTTGTGCCAGCTGATGAAGGCCAGAGCGATGGGGGCGGAAGAAGGGCTGACAGATCTTTGACTTTATAATGAATCTTCACGACGTCGCGCACCCGCAGCTTCCGGCAAGGGTAATCCAAAGGCGATTGATAGCCAGAGTATGCCGTGCTGGTGGGAGGGCATCTAGAAGCGCAGAAATCCGTTAACACAGTTCTCTCGCATTATGGGTTGAATTGTTCCACTGCTCCCGGAGACTGAAGAAGGAATGAAGGAAAGTCTCGCCGGAGTTGAAAATGCTGTCCTGTCGATCCAAGAGCTTGGCTTTGACATTTGAGACGTATCGCTGACCTTCACGACCAAGGTCATATATCGAGCAACCAAGAGGCGGAGATGATTCCGTCTTCCGGTGATCAAACAAACCCGCAGCAGGGACCCGACTAGTTGAACAGCAGCTCAACTTTGGAGAAATCGACAATAAAGTTGGCCTTAACAGAGCCTAGGCCGAAAAGTGGCCCGATGTAACAGACAAGACCGAGTGCATCATGGGACTCTGAAACCCCGAGTTCAGAGCTCCTCAGCTCATTCAATCCAAGAAAGCGACCAGGCACCAGGGACGGATGGGTAAGGCAACGCACATTTCAGCTCCGATAATAACTCCCGACGAGCCAACCCGGTACCCGGCCCTCGGTGACGTGCAGCGGCGGCGAAGGCGATTCAGGAATCTTGCCGCGAAGAGTCGGATCACAACAGCGAACTCTAAAACCCTCCATGGCCATCCCTCCCTTCTAGAGCGCGCGTGGAATACACGGAGGCAAAGACATCAACACACAGCAACGGCCCAGGCGCCGGCTGATCCAGGCGGGAGTCGAATCGCTGGGTGGCACGCTAGCGGAGATGGCGCCGGTGGTCATGGGAACAGAGTTTGGCCAGGGTTTGATGTCGTTCGGTCTTGGTCCTTTGGCTGCTTACTTCACGTCCGCGCAACTGCGTCGGGGACACAGAGCTTCGCTTCGATTAAAAACTTAGGGGTTCTGGAAGACCTGGAAAAGGAAAGACAGGGAACCTTGGAACCCAGTTGGGCATGGACTGGAAGCTTACAATGTTCCGTTGCGTGCCCCGACCGATAGATATTCTGCTTGTGTTTTTCACTGGCAAATATGGAGAAACCAGCCGAAAGATGCGGAATTCGACCAGGTAAACCAGAACCGCATTTTGTTTCTTCCATAATCTTCAGGGGTAGATGAACAAAAAATCCACACCGTTGCTTACGTATTAACAATAATCACCAACTGCGAGTCATGGGCATGGCCGTTGATCCGTCTCGTCGGTCAAACGACCCTCTGGCCTTTATCCGTTTCCCTACCCGACGCGGCAATAAGCTTAGTTGGGTTTTTTAGTGCCAACGCTTCAACCAGTAATCAACCAGCTGCCCCTGACCCGCCCTGACCTGCCCTGAGCGAGATGAGCTTGTTGGGTTTGATGTAGCCCCCAAACTCGAGAGTCCGAAGCCGAAGCACTCTCGCGCTCAGGGGACGAAAGGGGGACGGGACGGGGAGGAAGTCGGTGGGGGTCCGTCTTGGAAAAGCGTCCCCTTTTCGGCATGCCGCTGATATTATTTCCCTCTTCCCCCGCACTGACAGGCCTAAAATGTGATAACCTCTCCCAAGAGGGGGGATGTGCCATCGCCGGGGACGTCTTCCCGATTCGCAGCCATCATCGCAACCCAACCACACCGGCCGAATGTTGTACTTTCGTCTTAGCTTGATGGCGTGCCGGTGTTATTCTGCCCCCCCTTCACTTCCTGGATTGGCAGACCAGTCTACACTAACACCAAGCGTTCCTGTTTGCCAACTCCTCATGGATGATCCGCACGCCAACGAAAAAGTAGAGTGTTTCTAGACGCATTGACAGCTGCTTCTGGGCCAAACCATCGCCGGCAAAGGCAGGGTTCATGCAGAAGCGTGTGTCAGGAAAATTCACGCCGACCACGCCATGTGGGTTCCCTGCAGCGCGAGTGTGCTTCCTCCTTCCTTCTCTTGCATGGTAGCAGCAGTTCTGCCTCGGTGAGACTAACCCGCTTTGCGCATCAGGTCCGGAAACCTGCGGCGTCGGCGTAAGAGCGGGCGATAGCAGCAGGGAGCCGATCCCCTTTCAGCACGGCTGTCGGGTGTGCCTGTGTGTTGGTTTTCGTGTGAGTGAGAGTGTGTGTATGTGTGTGTTTGATGACTGACGGGCTCACGCTCGCGCGACCGTGGTGTCGGTCTTGGCCACCGTGTGGGAGGGAGGGTCCCGATGCTGCCCACTGCGTCCTGTCTTTTCATCCCTTTCAACCGTTCTCTGTCGGATAGAGAGGGACCTGGGTTTATATTAAAGAAGAGGGAAAGGTCACGCAAACCCCCTGTGCCCCGTGGAGTGGATTCTTCTTCCCTTTCCTCCTTGTCCATTTCGCTGTTTCTGTTCATGGGGGTATGTTTGCTTCGTACATGTCTCCTCCCAGGATATCGAGGAAATGACCACAACCACGCGGCAGTACGGCCGGCGCTCGCCGCCGCTGCTGCTGCTCCTCTTGTGGTGTGTGGTGGCGGTAGTCGAGGCGCAAAACATCACCGAGCTCCTGTCCCAAATCCCCAACTGCGCTGTAAGTCGCCAAGTGCGCGTTTCTTTTGTTTGCCCGCCAACTTGATGTTTGCTTTTCCCCTTGCGTCTTGCGTTCCCGCCATGGGTCCATGTTTGTTATTCTCCGAACACAGGGCTGACTAGACCGTCCTTCCGCTCCAGCTCCCATGCGTCACTCAAGGTCTCTCGGCTGGTAACTGTAGCTTGACATCGGTTACCGTTCTCACAGAGTGTCTATGTCCGAATATAAAGCTGCAGTCTGATTTGTCGGCATGCGTACAACTCAGTTGCCACTTCGAAGACCAAGCACGTAGGTTTCTCAGCCCTCGGTAGCTCTGTAAGTCGGCATTGACCAGTATGCAGGTACCGCAAAGCTCGAGACGAGTCTCTGCGACGCGTACCCCAAAGAATCTAGGAGCAATGAGGTCAAGACCATTGCCATTGCCTTGTCGGTTATCACCTTTCCTGCAGTCGCACTGCGGTGTATATCGCGATGGACGATTGCCCACCGGCTGTGGTGGGACGACTGGACGGCATTATTCGCGACGGTTAGCTTGAATTACGAGCAAGAAAGAAAGAGGAAGGCGAAGTTGACAAGTTAACAGGTACTGCTTGCTGCGTTGGCCGGCATCGAGATCGCGAGCGCCGACTTGGGGTTCGGAACGCATTACTGGAACGTCGAACTCGCCGCGGGCACGAAACTGATCAAGCTCTTCTACGTTGTTCAACAGCTTTATATCCTAATCCAGGTCTTTGCCAAGATCTCGATTCTGCTCTTCTTCTCCCGCATCTTCCCTGTACGATGGTTTCAGCTCACCGTTCGGTACTTCATTGTTTTTCTTCTCCTTCACGGCCTCATCTTCCTGCTGGTCATCATCTTTCAATGTACGCCGGTCTCGTCAACCTGGGATAGGAGCAACCCGAACCGCAGGTGTTTGAACGTTACCGCTATCGGATACGCCGGGGCTGTTACCAGCATTGTCGAAGACCTCGTTATTCTGGTGCTACCGATCCCTGAGTTGGTAAAGCTTCAACTCAACATCCGGAAGAAGATTGCACTAGGCTTCATGTTCAGCCTGGGGTCGTTGTACGTTCATGCTAGTGCTTGTGTTGTTTTGTCTCCCTAGGCTCTCGCTAACAAAGGCACAGTGCCTGTGTCACGACAATGGTCAGACTAAAATACCTAGTCATGTTTTCCAGCACCTTCGATACGACATGGGACAACGTCGATATTGTAATTTGGTCCATCATCGAGGAGTTCTGCGCCATCCTTTGTGCGAGTCTCCCGGCTCTACGACCGTTGCTACAAAAGTTTCCTCGACTCTTCACCACCAACAAAGAATCGACAATAACTCTCAGCACAGCGCAGTCGAGGCGCTCGATACTGAAAATCGGGAAGGACAAGTTTCACGAGTTACCCGAGACACCGCTCGTAGAGGACCTGCCGCCTACGCCGATAGACATCGCCGACCAGATGGCCGCACAGGCTGACGGAAAGCGCCAAGTGGTCTTCACGAGGGACAAGGAGACAAACTTGCGAGCCGGCTTTGAGATGCAGAACGTAAGACCAGAGAAGAAGTGGCAGAAGGATGCCAATGGGAGGTTCTAATTGGCCAACACGGGTATCATTGAATCACGAAGTATCCAGGCTTCATGAGCGTTTGTGAACTTTGTCTTATTTGGCAAGTAAGCGATGGCGAATACGGAAAAATTCCTTTTTGGGGCAGAGGATACCAACCGAATATCAGTATTGTTTCAGCATGGGTATAGATCACAAGCGTACATACAAACTTGCGCGTATGACCGAGTAATGACCAACTCAATAGGTCAGCCACCGCGCGCTTTGTCCAGCTTCCGTGCTTCCCGTGTCTCTTCCTCGGCCACCATGTTCCAGTCCTCATCCAACTGCCGACGGTGCTCTGCCGCCGCCAAGCCAGTCGTGACAACCAGGTCTAGGTCGAGATCTGCGAGGGCGGCATGCAGCTCGAAGCCGGGACTCCACCCGGCCCTGTTCGTCTTTGTTTTGCCGTCTGCGGGCAGGCTGCTCCCATCTCCACCGCTCCCCCCGTTTCCTCCACCGGTGTTCAGCACGTGCAACCTCGGGCGAAAGTGTGCCAGCTTCTTGCCATTGAAGTCGACGAGCCTCATGCCGCTGCCGCTCTTGCCCAACTCCTCCCAGCGCATCTCCCCCACGCCCAGGAAGCGGAAGCTGAGGGCGCTGGACAGGGGGTGCTTGCGGGTCATCTTGAAATTGACTCCCCGGACGGCGACGTCGACTCTCGGCGGTATCGTGCGGACCTTGACAGAGCCGACAGGGCGATGTTCGGCGGATACGGCATTACACTTAATTCTCCGAACCTCCATCTTGGTCATCTTGGCGTTGTGACCGACGCTGTAGAAAGGGACGAGACACCCGTTTGGTTTGACAAGGTTGATGATGATGGTGTCGGCGTTCCCTCGACTCAGGTACATAGTATGCAATGGTTCTGGTGGTCGTTCCATTGTCTGTCGGTCGCTTAGCTCTGCCGAGCCCGCTGCAAGATGGTTATGCAGAGAGGGTTGATGAGGGGGACAGCCGGGCTTTAATCATTGACAAACCGTGGGGTGAAACAATCGACGTATTGCTCGTATCTTCCGTGACGTACGATGATGACCTTACAGTATGCGCCTCATCAGCGTAGACTTCTGCTGGCTCGGCGATTGACATTCTCCTCAAAGTCTCTGGACCGAAGACGGGACGGCGAAGGCCATAAAAAGCTGTTCATCCATGGTCCACATGCCGGATGGTGAGACGGATGGGCGAACCGCTGTCTCTGAAGGTAAGGGGAGCTGAAGGTGCCACAGTTGCCATCCAAAGCGTGAGAGTCAGAGGGTTTTCTGCTGATGGCTGGTTGGGCGCAAGGTTGGCTGATGACGTACATCTAACTATGTTGTCACCAAGACCAGTCGAGCAAGCAGGGAAATCCCCCATCTGAGCTCGGACATCTGCTAGTGATTTGGTGTTTCGGCGAAGGCGGGGCGATCGGAGGTGGAGGCTCGCTGGATCTTCGAATTCTCCGTCAGGGACCACCCGAGATGCCGGGCCTACCGAGGGCGAAGGGTCTTTTTGACCATAAAATGGCCAATGCCCTCGGTTCTCGACTGGATGACAGTTACGAAGAGAACGTGTGGTGGTCCAATGAGCAGCCCGTTCCTAGGCTACGACGCCAGGGATGAAGGCTGATGAAAGGAAACAATCAGCTTTGATCACTGTCATGATCGATAATCCAGTAGGATACCTTGTCTAACGACTGATAAGAGTGTGTTAGACATCTATGAGGGGTGAGATGCAGGCGTTAGCAAGAGGAACGGAAGAGGACTCCACGATTGTGCAGTATTGGGAAGATATGCACCGATACATACAACAAACAAATAGGCTTATGTACATGCTTCAAGCAGATAACCGGCTGATGCACGTACCAAGATGATGACGATGGTGGGGCTTCTTTCACAGCATCAGCAGGCAGCTCCTGCACCAAGCTGGAAGAGCGCCCCGTGCATTTGCACCTGCCACTGTCAGTGGTGGCAGCAGCAGCAACAGCAACTGCGACCGGGAAGCCTCGACCTCTATTGTCAGTCTTTGCTAATTCCGACAATCACAACGTCACGACTTCTTTCTCTCTATCTCTCTCCCCGGGGTGGTGGTGAGGTCGACGTGCCTTTGTTCACAGCCCATCCTGATCGACACATTTGCTCTTGCGCCATAGCCTCCTGAACCCAGCACAATCCTAAGCTGTGCATCAGGGCCATGAACTGAGCAACGCGTCACGATGCCTCCTCCCGAGTCCCGCCCCCTCCTCCTCCCACAGAACCGCAAGCTTCGTCACCTGCGCGGTATCTACCTCCGCAACCTGAGCTTCGTTCGGCCTCGAGGCCATACCATTGACGACACCGCTTTGAACAAACATCCTCGAAGCTCGACGCCCTTCGCGATACCCCTCAGCTCCACCATGCCCTCTCCAGCGACAACCTCCGACCCAAGGCGCCGCGCCGCCGGAGCACCGCTCTCGCCCAGGCCACCCCGGTGACGAGAC